>JACEGR010002452.1:0-128865 GCA_014170235.1 Listronotus bonariensis | reverse complement strand
TTTTCGAGCGCGTTTGATTAATATAGGGAGGGTTAATTACATGCTAAAAAGTGAATATTCCACTAATCTGACAATTGAAGAGTGACGTAAAGAAAGCGAAGGGATACAAAATTTTTAAAAAACGTCATTTTGACATTCTTGAGCGTGGCTATTATTTTATTTTAAAGAAAATAATTCAGGGATAACGAAAAATATATAATCAGTTACGATCCCAACGATTTCCACAAGGCAAAATAATAATAGTATTTTTTGACATACCTATTTAAAAATCTATAGCCGCTTCCTCCACCGATAAAAAAGTGTACATTATATAACATTTTTTTCTTCTTATCATCTAAGCTTTGCAAGCATCGCGGGGTCACCTGCTAAAATGGAACATCATATATTTATAATCTTAAGTCTAAAAGTATTTTTATGCAACTGTCTTTTTAATTACGATTTTTAAATCCTCCCAAAATACATCGATTGGCTAACTATATTTTTCTTTTTTTAAAGAGTAGGGGAAAGTTAAAAATATACTGTTTTCTGTTTTTCCTCCTAAATTTACTACCAACGTATTAGTAAGGTCTCTGTTTCTCAAAAGTATGTTTTAAAATGATTTTGACGTTCACTTGAATTTATTGCTTTATTTGCAGTGCCGTAATTCATAGACAGTCTTTTTTTGAGTTAATTAAACATCAAATTTTAAGGTTTGCCAAAATAAAGATACATGATAGAAGGATGAACACTGATCGAAAGTTGGTTAGAAAAATTACATTTTAAATTTAAAAAGGGATCTTTGTCCCTCTTTTTACCATCAGTTTGACAGCTGTGGGCACGAATGATATTGTATCTTATTTACGCAGCTGTCTAGCCTGTAGCCAACAAAACAACAAGAGACTAAGTTTCAATTTTAAACCAAAATTTAAGTTTTATTAACGGCTTTCTATACTAATAATCTGCTGTTAAAATACTTTATAATGGAAACAAATTTATTCTGTACAAGATTTTTTTAAAACTTCATGTTTTAGAGTCGTATTGACTCAGTGAAATACAATTTTAATACATGTAGCTTGCAACCATTTTTAAATAAAATTTGGGCTCAAAGAAATTTCAAAGAATATGCACGTCGTCCCAGCTCGACACGTTCAAATTGGCTTTCAGTATGTTAAACCCTAGCAGTTAAAAATTAAACAAAGAATGCATTCAAACATTCCGACTGACGCATCAGGCTCGCCTTGTTGGTCCTGAGAAATTCAAAGTAGTGTAGGTGGCGACCTCTAGTTATCACATAAAAATTAACATCAGATATATGAATAGCTTATGTCATATTTGTATATACAGGGTGTTCGGAATATGCGTTAGCAAATTTTAAGGGGTCATTCTGCAATAAAAATAATGTTAGTACGTCCTTTGACAAAATGTCGAATTATCCTTGGTTACCAAGTTACAGGGGTTAAAAGTTCAATTTTTATTTTTGTTTTTTCGGCATATTGCATTTATTTTTTAACCAATCTAGTTGACATTAGGCACACAAATTAAGCTTTGCATATTATAAAATTTAAAAATAAAAGTACTCTTTTTAATACCGCCAGAGGGCACTTTACCTGAAACTTAAAATTTATTTACATCATAACTTTTTTATTTTGACAGATATAGCAAAGCTGGGGGCGTCATTTTATAGACAATTAAAAACTTAAAGGTACTTTTTATTAAAGTCGATAAACCCAACCGTCAATTTCAATCAAATTGCCTACATACATACACAGTAACTCAACCAAAAAAACTTTACGGGGCGATTCTACAACGAAAAATAAGAAAAAACTTCTCATAAACATATGTCCTAAACGTCTTAGTTTCTGAACTACAAGGTGTTAAAAATTAAAAAAAAATATAGTGAAAAATGCTGATTTGAACAAAAACCCTGTTTTTAATTAAGATTTTATTAGTATTATAAAAAAATAAAATATACATTACTCGATATTTAGCAACGGAACTAGAGAAACCCATTTTCCGTAAAGCGGAAAATCTCGAATAGCATTAAATTGGTTACCGCACTTTTCTTTGTCCCACATTTTTCTTGTCCCACATTTAAGCCAGTGAACTGATTTATACAGGGCAGATTCTACTATTAAAAATATGAAAAAAGTTCGTATAAGCATGGGTCTGCAAATTCCTCGTTCTCAAGATAGAGGGTGTTAAACTTGTTTAAAATGTGTTTTTTATATCTTAAAGATCCTTCACCCAATTTTGTTTTAATTCATCAATAGTATTTATAGCATTAAGGGGCATTAATGGCACGCGACATATTATTTTGGCACTTCACTGATCACAAAATTAATTAGGCACTACGAAAAAAAAACGTCAATTACGTATTTATTATAACTAGTTTTCCAATAATTACAATCCATTTTTCACATAACATTACAAAGCTTTACTCTCAAACATTTCAATCGCAGTGGCAGCAGCGGCGCCATGGCTACTACGATTGAAATTGAAGCTTTGCAATTTTATAAAGAAAGGAAGTAGCATCAGTGAAAATTGATTTTGAGTGCCAATTTAACGGATAACTCTAGATTTGCGTGCAATAAAAGGTGAATATGGTGAGTTTGGATGAATTTTCTATTCAAATTTGATGATAAATATCCCAAGAACGGAATGTTGGCGACTATTTTTTTTAGAATCGTAATTAGAGCCCAAAAAAACCGTATCTGTGTGGTATCCGATAAAAGTAAACAATTACCTTTGATACCACGTTTATAACCACGTTATCATTATATATTTCTTTAGAAAAATGGCACGTTGATACATAAAGTTCGCCATCCCTAACTTATGGCACCATCAGATAGTCGCAATCCGGCACTGCGTTACACACGCGCTTTTACAAATTTGTTGTATTGCTGTATTTTTTTTTTTTTTGGGGATTCAATAGTTTCTGTAAACAGTTAAGACCGTTGTGGTTTGCAAATATCTCCGTGATTAAAAATTTTAATTAAGTGGGCAAATTATTGCAGTTTAGAATGAGCTAAAAACATTTTTTTCTACTCGCGTGCGAAAACGTTTACTTTTCGGCACGCATTTTAGTTCTAAAAGTCTTAGTAAGTATAGATGTAAACAAGCCTTTTCGAATGCACATAGCCTCGGACAGAGCCTGATTACATATTTTTAGATAAATAATAAAAAATACATTGGTAAAACACATATCACCTACTTACAAAACATTATCTTATTTCGCCTCTGTCCTACTATATAACCGGTGGCACGTGGCGTGGTACTAGAAACTCGTCGGGTTAAATATTTTTTGCTGCAATAAATCATTGTTCACAAAAGGGTTTCTTTACTTTATCAATTTTTGTGTACTTGGCGGCATCGCTTTCAGAATAAATTAAATTTGGACCCATCTTTACAACATTTTGAACCACATTTTAGAGAGTCGCAATGAAGAATTCCCATTTACCATAATTAATATAAGTATAAGTAGGGTATTAGGTAGCATTGTATTAAAATAATAAAAAGAAAATTATGAAATTTGGTTTTAATATTTTCCTTACTCTCGTAGAAAAGTAGCGTTCTTAACACGTGCCGAAAGTGCCTTTTCCGCACTTGACTGCTTGCCCAAACTTCGCTACGCGACGTTCGGCAAACTGCAGTCGCGTGCCGAAAAGTGGCACTTTCAGCACTAGTTAGAAAGATACTATTACGCATCATTAATATTCAGTTACATATTTTAACCTTGCTAATAATGAAAATACACCAATACCGAACAAAAATGGCTAAGCCAGTTTTGTCGGTAATACGTCTTGTTTAAAGTAAGAATAATAATGAATTCATATATATTTTTAAACTTAATCGTTTCTTAATCTTTTTTTTCTTAAACATGGCTTATCTTGTCATCATGTTATCTTTATCTGCTTAAAATTAAAAATGACAACATACCATGCACCGTTAAAATTTAAGAGAAAAATGTTTTTTCTAAATAATTTTAATATGCTTAGAAAGGTGCTTATATAGCCCAAACCATATAACCCTTCGCGGTTAAGGACTTAGGACGCTAGAAAGGGTCAATCCAGTGGCGTCTAGGATTTGTGCTTCGCCATTGTTGTGAAAGTTATTTTTGTTGAAAAATGTGTTTTTTAATTTTTTTATTTAAAGTTAAAACCGTTGAAATTTAATAATTATTAAAAAAACGTGTTATAAACGGTTGTTTTAATGATACTATAAACTTTATTATTTCTCCGGCAGTGGTATTTTGTCGTTTAAAGTTGCAAATAATTGCTATTAGAATATATAAATAAATACCTGCTATAAACTTTTTTTTTTATAGCGGATTTATCAAATTGCAAAACTCTATACAGTAAATTTCTTTTTAATTTGTTCACAGCCACTGTGGAAAAAAATGTATGTTATTTAAAGGAAAATAAAACATTCAACTAAGTAGATAAAATTGTCAAAATATTTAGTTAAGCAGAAAAGAGAGTTAAATGAAAAATTAAAAATTTAAAATTGTTTGATGGTTTAGTTTTAAACCAGTCCTAAACATTCTCCTAACAGCCTATAAAAGATTTACAGCTTAAATAAAGTAAATTACATCTTTAATATCATAACAATTTATCATTCGTAATAGCTTTTTATTTACTATGGTGTATAGTAATAATAATAAAGACTCGCTCAACTCAAGGAAGTAAAAAGATTAGTTTTGATTGTGCTTAAAGCAGATCTTAAAATAACTAAATAAGGAGATAATTTTGCGATTAAATTAAATCGTGACATTGTTAGTTTGACGTGGTAGGAATTAGGACTTTACAGCAACTATACCAGAAAATGTAGTCAGCCTATTTGCTTCTAGCTACGTCTTCTAGTCATTAGGTGCTCTTGTTTTGGACTATAGTTTTACGATATGTCATATTTCGGTTAGTTCCTGTTAGTTTTGTTTATCGTCAAACTAACTAGCCTAACCAGATGGCGCAAAAGTTCTTACTCGATTTCTTGAGACAGTAACCTTGGATGGAAATAAAAAAACATCCATGTTTGTTGATTAAGTTTACTTAGACCATAAAATTGTTTTACATCAAGTTAAGTTGAGAAAAGATATATTGCTCTAGTGGCCGCCGCCAGAGTTGATGTACATTCGGGCTCGTTTTACAGCATTTTTCACGACTCTTCTCAAAACATCTGGCATTAAATTTTGCACTTGTCGGATATTTTTCTTTAGAGCCACCAGGATCCATGGCTAGTTCTGGGAGACCCCGAAGATAAAAGCCTGAAACAATCAAATTGCGCGACCTAGCCGGACCACTGCAAATCGCGAAAACGAGAGATTAAGCGCCTGTGTTTGAACTTTGTACCGGCACATCTTTGGGGATTTGCCTGAAAGAATTTTTAGTTGAACAGAAAGTTTGTTATAAAGTTGGATGGCCAGATATCCTGGACCACCCCTGACACCTCTTTAGACGCACAAAAACTGGTACCAAACTCTGCGAATTGAGTGTACATCTTCAGACCGGGTAAATTTTTCTAGATGTTGCTTGATAAAAACAAGTTTCTCGAGTATGTAGAGTGATGGCAAGTGAAGTATCTTGAGGTCAACAAAGCACTCGCTGCAGTCGGCTCTACAAGGCAACCCAGCAACAATTCGAACTGCCCTCCTTTGCATCCGGAAAACCTTCGCAGCCCGGACTATGATGGCATAACTCATTAGATAGTGAAAAAAGTGAAGAAATAGGCCTGCCTCAAAAGACCCTGAGACACGCAGTCAGCAATGCCACGAAGCAGAAACGCAGTTGAGGGCCAGCCGTCTGCAGCAATAATCTGTATGGACATTTCATCGAAGCCCAGAATCGAGATATACACCAAGGAACTTGACGCTTGAAATTTTCTTGTAGTGATCGTCTAGTGAGGCGCAGTTGCCGAATCCGTCTTTTGATTACTGTGTAAGGGTTTTCTTCGACATTTTGCAGCCACAGAATTGATTTTCTCCGCCGAACCGCTACTTTGGGGCAGACCACTTTTTGTTTCATGTCCGTGTTGAACCACTCTTTTTCAAAGCAGAGGCTTAACCCCAGGAAGTGTTTGTCCAGTGGTTGGCAGATGACCATAAAATGGTTGACAATTGATTCTTTGAGCCAGAAATCACGAACCGATTATTTTTTGTTCAAAAAGTGTCTGACAATTATTCTACGTTTTTTGCGAAGTACATTATGGTTTATTTCCGAATATTCTACTTATGTTTAGTTTACAAATGTAGCGATGCACATGGACGCCATTTGTAAAAACAAGGGCATATTTCAAAGGGTGAATACTTTTGCGCCACCACCTTTTATTTCGAGGTTCAGTACGATCCGTATGCTTTCCCAGGGCTTCGTCGGCGGAAAATCTGGATAACCGAGACTAACCGAGCTCGTAGCTCCCAGAAACTCCAAAGAAAACAAAAATAATGCTACAATTGATGCAATGCATAAGTTGTCGGCTGCTTAAACCAAGAACTGCTACTGGTGTTACGTATAACCTTCACTTTCACTACTGCCAGTTCCCATGGCACGCCCATCTGATCTCCTGCCATTTGAGGAAATACCTCGTGTTCACTACCAAACAGGATATCATCAGCTTATAGGAGGTCTTCGCTCAGAGAGCTTAGCTACAAAAGAAAGATGCCGTCAATTTAGCGTGAATCTTTTCTTGATCCCCGAAGGTATAAACGTCCGTACGGCACCTCTAACCGCCACCCCGGGAAGAACTTTGCTGCGCAGTCCTCTACGCGCGTCCGGATGTCAAACAAAAAAGTAATGAGTTTAAGTAAAGATGTTTTTCTTTAACATTACTTTACGACGGAGTATGGGCAACCTTTTGACATGCTGCGGGCCCCTAACATTAGTGTGAAAATCGTTTGCGGGCCGCGTTTAAAAAGTATTAAATTTTAAAGTAGTGTTGTAGTTTTCATAATTTTTGCTATAACCACAAAGCAAATTGACGGCCCTAGAGCAGTTTCGCTAGGATTTGGCTTGTCAAAGTTATCACTTCGGTAGCTCAGACTAAAACTGAACAGTAAAGTTTGAGCCATCCGCCATATAGGCAAAATAAAGAAATGATCTCGAGATCCGTCTAATGTAGAACAGTTGAGAAGAAATAATACTTTTGTTGTGCCTCACTCTTTGATGATTGTCGCCACTCGGCTTGCTGGCTCCGTGAGTTTAAGTAAGTAGTGTATTCTTTTTTAATTAGATTTTTGAAATATCTGGTCGCGGGCCAGATCAAATCATATAGCGGGCCGGATTCGGCCCGCAGGCCAGCGCGGCTGTTCCCATATATGCTTTACGATATCGGGTTTCCGTAAGCGTTCAATTGGAACTTTAAATGGGTTTTCCCGCATTATTCAATGTAGCCTTGACCACCTCATGCAGGTATCCTAATTTTTCTATTTTTTTATCAAATATAGCAGCAGGTTAAATCATCTCTCAAGAACCTGCCTTTTCGTTGTAACCAATTTTTCAATGTTCACGGTCTTCGGTTCGAAAATAAGTACTGTTGGCCTGCAAAAAGTAAAATTTGGTTAAGTTTAACCAAAAAGTCAACTTAAATCTAAGTAAGCGTTTATAACAAAATTTGCCACAAAATGTATCATAAAGCATCCTGGCTCTACCCTGATTGTGAAAATGCTTTCATTATATGTTAAAATTTTAGTCCTGTAATTAGAGGTTTGGCCACAATGATAACACTGTGTCTCCTTATAGTTTCAAAGAAATTGTGTGATTATTTAAACAGATTTTACTATTTCGAACAGACTTGTAAATAGATTGCACAGCTCTCTGACTCATTTATAATTATTTATTAAACAATGTAAACCCTCCTCTTTGTAATTCCTGCTCAACAACCAACAGTTAAACGCTTTTAATGAATGCCCCAATTTGTGCACCATCAGTAACCAACGCAATATATGGGTCGACAATCTAAGTTCCTGACTTTTAAATTAGGGCTGTCTAAACTACATACCTTTGCGGAGCCAATTAAATTTACTACAAAAGCTTGAGGGCCGCAGAAAAAAATAATTTGAGTAAAATAAAATATACTACAAATTACTATAAATCAAATTTGTCATCTATACTCTTTGTGAAAGTCATTCACACATTGTTGTGTAGGTATATATTTTTAGTGTTATAGACTTGTTCGACTTGCAGGTGAGAAGATGTTTGCAGGCGCGTTTGGTTAAAAATCTTACTTTCTCCTAGTATTAAGGAAATTAGTTAGCATGAAGCGGTTTACTTTAAAAGGAAAAAGAAAAGGTCTTGTAAGAATTCTTCTTTAATAAACCCTTAGTAGAGCAGAAGAAAATGTATTTAGTTTCTCTGCTTATAATATTAAAAAACTTAAAAAATTTGGTAGTCTTATGCGCGTCCAGAATTGCAACATTTCGCCGCGCCGAATAGAGCGCCACATAGCCCCACATATCGCGAACATGGGCGTGGCCGGAATTCACGTCATTCCAAGGGCTTGGGGAATGAATCCGCGCGTTAATCCAGAGCTTGTCGGTTTTCTGCATCAAACGAGCGCGAGAAGGTTGGTTTGTTTGGACGAGATGTTTGGCAGGAGTGATTGTTGCCAAAAAAGTCTGACCGCAGCTCTGGCCTTAAAACCCACGAAGTGGTTTTGCCGAGTCGGCGACGAAGCAGTGCAAAACACACGAGTCCGGTGGGCCGACTCTTCGACGCCTTTGTGGTATTAGTATATTACAAAACCGTCGCGAGCTCAAGCCGACTCGGCAAAAACAGCTCCGTCGTCCGCTTTAGGCCTTAAGCAGGGAAGGGAAATAATCAAATAACAAGTTGCCTTTGAACCGCGTCCCGTATATATAGTTGGGTAATTTCATTGGGGTCATACGGAGATCTAGTTCAAACAGGTTCCGTCTGGATAAAATTACATACAGTTATATTCATAAAAAAATCTATAAGTATTAGAAACACTTACACTATTTCTGCAAAACAAAATAGAGGTAGGCCAGTATTATAATGAGGACTTGTAAGAACACTTAAAACTTTTGGGAGGGACTTGACGAGTCCACCACAATATTCAAACCCACAATGGAAGCGGCGCTTTAATCCAGCCTGTCCATGTCAAATGTTTGGTAATCGGGCAAACCCTTCACTTTTGCCGGGACAGACTATCACAATGTTTAACATGCAATAAACATTATGCCAAAAAATGGTAAGGGTTAACAGTCATGAAACCATAAGGCTCAAACACATGTTTCGGGTATCGGACTAGGCGGGTTTCGTGACTGTTAACCCTTACGATTTTTGGCACAATGTTTAAAAATTGCATGTAAAACATTGTGGTAAACTTGTCCGACAAAAAAGTGACGCGTTCGCCCAGTCCGACACCCAAAACATTTGACATTGACCGGCTGAGTTAAAGCGCCACCTCCATATATGGCGGTATGAATATTTGTGGTAGACTCGTCAAAAGAAACCCTCCAAAATGTTTTAAAAGTGTTTTATTATAAATTTACTTTATTACTGCCCAGTGACTAACTTTTTGACTGATTTTTGTTGAGGTTATTAAATATCATGAGCATATAAAAAAACATTGGCGTGCACCGTTTTTTTTTATTTCTGGGTGGAAATGTTTAGCAAATTTTGGACTTTATCAGTAAAAAATGCCACGTCACTTATCTAGAAATTAACAAGCTCAAGCCAGTCTGCTCACAATAGAAGAAAAGAATGTAAATATTTACCTAGAGTATTTATTTTATTTTTAATTCTATTTAATTTTACATCTATGTTCACGCTTGACGCATAATGCTTCAAATTTTTGAAAACCTATGACTAATGTGTTAACCTCCTATAAACAGTTACTTTGGGAAGCCGGTTTTGCATAAATATTAAGAAAGAGTTCTTTCCTCATATGCCTTGTTCAGACATGGCTAATGCAGTTGAGTCGAGTAGCGAGTAATTAAGTATTCTCACGTGCGTGCGGACAGTAAAAATTAAGAAAGTGGTTTAGTCTACTAGCTGCCCACATGCACGAGAATACTTAATCACTCGCTACTCGATCTAAATTACTAGCCCTATCTGAACAAGGCATTAAAAGATGTTAATGATTAGGTTAGTTAAAAGGTAGTTATGCATTTGAATGTTTTGTATTGAGCAGCGTTAAGGGGCATATAGAAAGATTAAACAGATGCAGAGTTATTTTCATGACAGTATGTTATATGGAACATTTTTCTGTTTCAGGTCCATGGGTATCCTTCTACCTCCTGTAACACAAGTAACCACAGTAACTAGTACACATCTTACGCTGCACCATAGAAATCGATCGTTAGATTCGGCCTCCAACGGATACCAGAAGTTGACGTCACTCCTAGTCCAGAATGTGAAAACGTGGTGGCCACAGTTTTGGCAAACGGAGCTAGACATCAAGTTGAGACTTTTTTTATAATAACACAATTGATGTCATAAGATATCAAAATAGGCATTTTATTTTTAATAATATTACCCACAATCAGATATTTTGTTTACTTACAATTCAAGCATAACAAAGATACATATTTAAGCAGTATTTTGTAGAAATTTTATTTAAAAAATTTTGTAAACTAAGCCGTTGATATCTCATCTCTCTTGACGTCACAAAAAAAATGCTCATGCCGTGGACAGCATAACTCATTATTGGTTCATCCAAAGGTGCAAGAAACCTGAAAAAAATACTTCCGTTAGTAGATGGATAAATTTGGGAGTGGACGACAAGGAAAAAAAAATAATAAGAATTTGAATTATTGACAGGCTTTGAACAGAAAACACATTTTTTGGTCGGAATTTCGCCATAAATTAGCTCGAAAAATTAGTTACAATAATAATTAAAACAAAAATTTTTCGTTCAATCCATTGATTATGTTATTTTAAAAATGTGTGCAAAGTTGAACAAAATCGCTTCATAACTTTTCGAGAAATCGTGTCAACCGACATAACAATTAAGTTTTGAGATAAACGCGTTTAAAGTTTTAATAATGCACTGATTTGGTGGATGGGCGGAACTTTATGGGTCTATCTCTTAAATTTTACTTGGATAGATTTGTAATATTTTGTACATTTTGTACTATTTATTAATAAAAAACATTTTCAAGCTCACCTAACCCCTTTAAGTTGCACTTGAGAACTTTATAAAATTAACATAAATATTGATAGTAATACTATTGTCGTATAGTTAAGACCATATTTTTTTCATTTTTGAAAGCGATGCCGCCGCCAAGTACACAAAACAGATAAAGTAAAATCAAACCTTTTCAAAAGCACATAGCCTCTGACAGAACTCCGATTACATATTTTTAGATAAATAAAAAATATTGCGAAAACACGTATCACGCACTTTAAAAACATTCCCCCTTTATTTCGTGCCCTGGCGTACCATAAAACCTTTCTTTGTAACTCGTGGCGTAGTCGCCGGGTTGGAATATTTTTTTCTGCAACAAATCATTGTTCAGAAAAGGGTCATTTTTTGTGTACTTTGCGGCATCGCTTTCTGTGAATGAAATAAACTATTTGTTAAAAATGTTCAACATTCGACAACCAAAATGTGGAAATGTAAATCCATTAAAACATCATTTAAAAAATTAATAAAATGACGACCAAAAACGGGTCCAGTTTACGTCACATCTCTGACGTATTTATTAATCAATTTAATTTGTGGGCACATCTGTTTAGACTTATGTTTCTATACTATGTGCAAGGAAACTACAAACAAAAGGGTACATGTGGGCTGTTGGATCGTTTCTCTCTTAAAAAATATCGTTATCCGCCGGTTATTCTACATGAGGGTAAAACCATTTGGCGCATAGTTAGATCAAGATTAACACAATTTTATTTATCAAAATTAGAAGGAGAAAATAAATATGTTATAGGTTAATTTAGGAATAAAAAAAAAAATTTTAAATTAAATTAAAAGAAGATAATAGAGACATTTTGCACCTCTTAAAATAACATACTTTTTTAGCCTCCTTATGGTTATCGTTATTAAGCATAACGATTACGGCAGCAGTTTTGGACAGAGATTTTGCAGCCTCTTTTAAGAAATTTATCTCGCATCTGCGCCTTCGACACATAACCTTATTTTTGCCTGTGGTTCACCAATTTTAAAGTTAACGAAAAATAAGTACTTTACAGTATAGTTCTTTTGATTTCGTTTTTAAAGCTAGATGTAAACAATACAGTATAAACAAAAAGCAAAACACAAAAATTAGGGTTAGGTTTGGTAGTAGAATAAAAAGCATGTGTGCCAAATTGTAACATGTAAATTAATTACTGATTAAAAACATCCTTAAAAGTGCAAGTATGTTTTAATTTCTTTACATTATTTTATTTTTCTTACTGCTATGGGCTTTTTGTTAATTAGAGCATATGTAACAATGATATTTTAATAAATACGGCATTAAAATTTCAACTACGCAGCTTAACAATAACGATAACGATAAGCTCTTCAGTATTCATCTGTAATTAAAGTAGTACGGTATGGTTAATAACGATAACGGATCATGTTTGCGTTACTGCGCAGTCTCCGAATAACGTTAACCACAACGGAATTGCAAAATAAGAGGTGCAAAATGTCTCTATTAATATGCTATCATACAAGATAACACTTCAAAAAAAAAAAAACAAGTAAGTTGTAATGCAAAATACATTTTGCACACGGGGAAAAAAGTTTACTCGTTTAATTTGACAAAAAATGTCAAAGCGGAAGAAATTGTGGATATTACAGCATATGCAGTGGCGTAGCCAGGGTTTAGGAGCAGTAAAGGGGGCGAAGTCGTTTTGGGTCCTTTTAAATGCAACAAAATATTACAATTTTTTCCATTGACTTTTATTATAAAGTTTTATTCCAAAGTTAGATTATTTTAAATGGAACATCCTGTATATTGTATTACGACCATCATAATTAAATTGCATTGTTTTCTTTAAAATTGTATATTTTCTTTTAGAATAGAGGTATCGATATAAATTAAAGACAGAAATGTTAAGAAAAGATGGGACTTTAGAATGCAATACACTGGAAAAAAATGTGTTAAATTATTCCACAGGGTGTTCGAAAATTTGGGTCAAAATGCAACATTTGGCTCTTCCCTGTATAACACCCAATCCTATAAAACTTTTTGCTATTTCCATATTAAATAACAATCTTGATGAAAGGAGCTAAAACTAAACAAAATTTTGTTTGTCCAGTTTTTTTGACCAGCAGCGGGAGTACGTGCTCTATAGAATTCTACACCTCGCTTTCTATCGGTAGATTTCTACTCGAGAAGTCGATAATTGCACTTTTTGGTACTCTGTGGCACAATAGACTAAACATCGGAAATGTTCGTAAAATGTCTATATGTGTACTAATACTTCTCTGTTTAACTGTGCAAGATGAAAAAGGACACACATACAGCTATTGCAATTTAGATTTACGGAGTATCATTATGGAGCAATTGAGTTTTTAATTATTGTTTTTAACACGAAACAAAAAAGGGTCAGGTTTTTAATCGATTTTTTATTTAATATTATTCTCTTTTACTCTTGGAGTCAATTTTAGACTATGGCATTAACAGTTATTATGTCTATCGGATACTCCCTTCTTTTAGGAAATTTAATTTTTCTGAAGAATAATTTAACCTTTTTTCAAATAAATAGCTGTCAATGTGCCTCACTTTGAATAATTTAAATTAGTACAGCAAAAATATGTGACCAATTTATCTAAACTAAAAAATCAATACCGAATTAGCTCTATACAATTGTGAATCTTTGCAAAAATCAAGGTTACATGCGCTGTAGAACTAAAATTATATTTTTTACCGTTGTAAGAAACAATAAATAAATTTTTGCATTCTAATAACACAAAAACAACGAAATAAATATATAAATCATAACAAACTAAGGAACACCTAAATTTATTTAAGGGTTATGTACGACTTTTTAAAATTTTGGTAGAATTCGACACGTTTAGAGACCTTGCTTATAGGCGACCAATTTGATCGACTTCAAGCGTGTTTTTCACACATAGAGTGCGAGTGAGGTAAAATGAAGTCGATTTGTAGAATACTACAGTTCACGGAGTCCCGCTGCAGGAGTGTATTATTTTCCTGATAATCACAAAGACCAAATTATTTGATAGCACGCCTGTGACATAAAAACACTTCTTTAAAAAAATGGCACGTTGGCGTTGATACTTAATGATTTGCCATCCTTGATATAGAAGTTATATAAATTGAAAAAAATTATCTGATGGTATTAGAACCAACTTTTTATAAAGAATACAATTTTTAAATAAAAATATTTTCTTTTTCTTTTTCTTCGATCAGTGCGATAGAGAGCGGCATCGGAAAGCCGGGTTTCACTGGTCCATTTATTGATCAATATCATTGAATCTATGGTATTGAAGTAAAATAGATTAATGTGAACATTGATTTAATTGAACTATATCGTTAAATCTATGTTCACATTACTTCAATAGCATAGATACAATGATATTGATCCACAAAATGGACTAATGAGAAACCGGCTTAAGCGAAAACGTTTAGTTAATACATTTGTTTTAAGTATTAAATAATGTAAAAAAAGGATAGTATTTGTTTTTCAAATTCAGTAAGTTGCCCGTTATTACGTATTTTAAACACGGATCAATATTTTTAGGTATCGTCTTCAAAACAACGAGAGGAGCTTGCTTCCCTTGGTTCGGACGACAGTGGAATTTTGTGCGGTTCCGATACCAGCAATACTACTAGGGAGTCCAGCGTAGAACATTTATCTAACGAAAGTCGTGAAAGTCTGGACGATTTGGACAAACCTTCTAAAACGGACTCGGAGTGCCAAAACGGTAGTGTTTCATGCGCGGACCAACAGAGGACTAACGGCGTTATTAAAAACTGCACTAAAATCATTGTAAATAGTAGTGATTGTGTTAGTGATACTAATAGTGAAGTGTCGAGGCCACCACCAAAAGTTCGGGGATGCTAAGGTTGTTGGAGAGTAAGGTGTTCGATGTGCCAATGGCTATGCATTATTTGTTTAATAGCAAGGAACCAGGGGTGAGTAGTTTAAAAATACCTTTGTAACTTCAAAAAGGATTGTACATGGTTTTCATTTATATTTTGCCACCAACTTTTAATTATAACCAAGAAGGATAGAAAAAACGTCTTGTATAAACGTTTTGTATTTTTTCATCTATTATCTTTTGACTAAAACAAAAGAAATAAATGAACATCAAAAAATTAAGAAAAGTAAAGAGGTAAACTTTTTTTAAATGGAAGACCCTATATATTGTGTATGTCATCATTAAAAAGGTCCTTTAAAAAGCTTAATTTAATAGTTTCGGAAATATGACCCTTTAAATCTAAATATAATTTCCATTATGTAATAATAATAATAATAATAATGCATTTATTGTCATGGGTTCCAATAGATGAAACATTACAACGTCAATTTGCTTAAAGCGTTCATGCATCCGCACATTTATACAGCTTCGTTCACACTGACACTCATTCATACTTCTTTACATTTCGATTATATATATAAAAAAATTAATTTATAAATACAAAACTAGAACTAAATTAAATTTAAAAATAAATGCGATATTACTGTATAAATGTAAAATAATCATCAAAAGTCATAAACATTAAAAAAAGTAAAACAAAATTAAAACTCTATATAAATGTCAAAAACAAACAATGTAAATGGGACATAACTGTACAAAAGTAAAATGATTATTAAAAGTCATTAAAATTAAAAAGTAAAACAAAATTAAATGTATGTAAAAGTCAACAACCAACAAAATATATGAGACAACACTGTACAAAGGTAAAACAATCATTAAAAATAATTAAAAATTATGTCTACAGTATCAGTTTAGTGCCATAGGCAGGTTTATTGGAAATTATATTTACTTTTTTAGATTTAATATTACATGTTTAAAACACTATTAAAGATAGATATATTTAATATGGTATTTTTGTAAAGCTTTTAAAAGACCCTTTTAGTGGTAACATAATATATGGGGTGTTCCATTTAAAAAAGTTTACCTCTTAATTGTTCTTATTGTAAAGGCTTTTTTAAAAGACCCTTTTAGTGGTAACATAATATATGGGGTGTTCCATTTAAGTTTACCTCTTAATTGTTCTGGAATTTTTATTTTGTTTCTCTCTTTTGTTATGCTCAAAAATAATAGATGAAAAAGTATAAAACTTTTATACCAGACGTTTCTTTGATTCTTCCTCGGTTATAGTTGAAAGTGGGCAAAATATAAATAAAAACTGTACAGAGTGCTATTTTTGGTTGGGATTATAGGCTACACGGTGAGAGATACAAAAAAAAAACTAAGATACGTGTCCCATTTACTTTTTTCGTGCTTAGTTTAATGGCGCAAACAGATCCGCTGTAACTGGATTGGTTTTGAAAATACAGGGGATTCTCCAAGAATTCGATTGATTTTTATTATGTGTTATTACTCGGACATTAATGGAAGTAAGAAACTTCAAAGTTTTTAACTTTTACGTAAAATCCAGTGACTTACCAAAAATAAATATAAATGTTTTTAATTTTTTGAAATATAACCCAAACTTGCATTTTTTTAATGGGCTACTTCATCTTTATAATAAAGATTTAAAAAAGAAGCATTATTTTTAATTGTTATAAAATATACAGGCTGTTACAAATTCGAGAAACACCATTAGGATCTCGGACACGGTAAAAAGATACAGGGTTGGTTAAATTGGGGCAAAGTTGGGCATTTTTATGCTTAACAATATTTCGTTTTAAAAATTTTGCAACCGTTCCGGAATCATCCGACAAAAACCGAAATTTTTCGAAACAGTTTTTATTGTTTTCTCGGTTTATTCAAAGAGATATTTTAACACTAATGACACATTAATATTGCCACTTTTTGTGTTCTATAAAATGATGTCAATAAATTTAGATGCCGACGTTTCGTCTTTGCGCCACTATCATCAAACTTGTTTTTTTTTTAAATGGGCGGAATATTTCGTTTTTAAACTTGTAATTTAATTCTAAAACCAACGATATATCATACTTTACATTTAGTGCGACGTTTCGAACCGAAAAACCATTATCATTCACCATTTCGCCATTATAAATAACGATTTTACCCCAAACGTTCGGGGAAATTTCCGATTGCAGGAAAGTATCTGTTTTTTAAGACAGGCTACGATAAAGTTGATAGGGGCGTTTGAATAAATTAAATGCCTTATTTTATTATGTATAAGTAAATGTATGTAAATTACCTTAATTCTTGTAGCTTGTTAGTTAAATTATGAATAAATAAATTATTAAAAGGAATAAAAATGAGTAGTAATAGAAATAAATGGATGTATACTTATCTTCAAATGAAAATTTCCAAAATCGTTTGGAATAAAAACGTAATTTTTAATGGAAAAAATAGTGGATGATGCTTTTTTTGTTCGAAACGTCGCATAAATGTTAGGTTTAAAACCAAATATTCCGCCCATTTAAAAAAACAAAGATGATGATGGTTGCTGAAAGACGAAACGTTAAATTTAGTGACATCATTTTATAGAACAGATAAAGTGGCAATGTTATTTTGTAAGAATAGAGTAAGTATAATAAGTTTTAAAATATCTCTTCAAATAAACCAAGAAAACAATTAAAACTGTTTCGCAAAGTTTCGGTTTTGCCGGATAATTCCGGAACAGCTGCAAAATGTTTATAAGGGAATATTATTAAGTATAAAGAATGCGCAACTTGCCCCAATTTAATCAACCCTGTATCTCTTACCGTTCCTCAGAATTTGTAACAACGCTGACTATATTTACTAAAATCTAAACTTTATTTTTTAAAATTTAATAGATACGCGAATGGACATTGCATAAATTTAATTTATTTGTTCAATTACTCTCTACATACACTGTTAATTTTAAATTGATTGATTTATACTGTGTATGTTTATGAATATATTTAATTTCTGTTTTAGGTCCTATGTTACATTGTAAATAAAATGTTTATTTTCGATGACAATGAAGTAGACTTTTATCTTCCACAACTCGTCTGCATGTATATAGAAATGCACGAGGTGGCTGAAGTCATACATCGATATCTTATACATAGGTAAGTATTCTTGAGAACCCACTTGTTGTTTTAACTTACCTAAAGTTCAAAAACATAGTACCTAAACATTATTAATAATAATAATAAAACACAAAGGGTATTTTTCTAATTAATTTAAAAAATGTTTTCTTTAGTAACTGAATCAGCAACAATATAAGAGGAATTATTGATTTATTGGTAAAAGATATAATGACTAAATTAGATATCAATGACCTCAGCGTAAGTTGCTTAAAATTCTAAATTAATTATAAAAATACACTTTTTTAAAGACTATATAAGAATTTTATACATAAGAACACGTTAGTGGAAAGTGTACAACAATTCTGGTTTGTATTAGTCATAAAACTAGTTTATATATTTTTGAATGTACTTCTTTTCTGAAGCAAAACCAGATAGTCTTGCTTATTACCACAGATTTAAGCACCGCGTAGCATATTTAAATCTTTGCTATTACTTCGTAGCAATCTTCTGAAATGTCGTTGTAATAATAACAACTAATGTAAATGTATATGCCCTATGCAAAATAACTAAATTGATATGTGTTAGGGTACGTTCTGCTGAGATCTGAAATTTATTGGCAATGATACGCTTCTTATGTCAGATAGAAATTCTGGTTAATGTACACAATTGTAAAAATCGTGTAGCCTCAATCTTTATCTCGACATAAACATCAGGCAATAAATGTTAGATGTAATCGTTACCTTTACTTACATAGTAACAACATAAACAATAATATTAATATTTACATTCAGTGTTTTGATATTTAGTTTTAATAATATGTGCTGCTTATTATTGCTAAGAAATACATAAAAAAAAAAATTACCTCCTTGGCATCGTGAGAAGGCAACTTTTAAAGATTAATAACTGAATCTAAGTACATATTCTTAGTTTTGTGTGTGTACTAAACACTATGTGCTCGAAAAAGAAAACATTCTGCAACTACCTTTATGCCATTTGTTTAGGGTCTTTTCTCATGCATTTTTTTAAATCAGTAGCGGTAGCTACCAACCCCCACCCAAAGACCGCGGGTTCAACACCATCGTCATAAATTGGAACTTTATAATTGGTCGCCATCCACCGAAGGTAATGGCAAACCACTGTGTAGGATCCTGCTTCGAAAAACCTCCTCAAATAATGCTTCGGAGCGGCAATGCGTTAAGCCAGCTGACCTGCATATTTGTTCAAAATCTTGGTGCTTGACTATACAAAGATGTGACTTACTGAAAGAATATAGTTTTTTTTTCTTTTTTATAAGGAAAATAAATGGCAAGGAAATAGTTGCTTAATACTTAAATAAGGAAAGGTAAGAGAAAAGCGCAAATTAAAAGGAAGCTTGTCTTTATCGAAAAACAACGAAAATATTTTTAGGTATCCAAGTGTGAAAGATACCCACTATTTGAAAGCCATTTCCAAAGTGCTCCAATGCGAACAATGTGCTGGGGAAATCATCAGAAGGAGCCATGAGGATCGAAGCCATAGTAATCTATTCGGACAGCCAGGCAGCCATCAGGGCACTCAGTTCATGCAAAATCAGCTCCAAGCTGGTGCGGGACTGCGTAATTGCCCTGGAAGAGGTGGGTGCGTCCAACAAGCTAACCATTGCCTGGGTACCAGGACACGAAGGCCACGAAGGCAATGAAGAAGCTGATAAATTGGCAAAGGAGGGGGCTGGCAGGACAATGGTAGGTCCCCAGCCCTACTGTGGTATTCCATCATGCCAGGTAAGGTCATCCATTAGATCATGGATTATGAGGGAATCACAAGACTGGTGGATGAGAACACCAGGACAGCGTCAGGCGAAAGTGTTCATCAAGGCTTACTCGCCAGAATTTACAAAAGACCTTCTGAATTATAACCGGAAGGCAGTAAGAATAATAGTGGGTCAACTGACAGGTCATTGCAGACTGAATAAACACCTGGAAACTATGGGCCTGGCAGAAGAAAACCTATGTAGGTTCTGCCAGGAGGAGGAAGAAACCGCAGAACACGTATGGTGCTACTGCGAAGCCCTTTGTCGTCTGCGGTTTGCAAGGCTGGGTGAAGAAAAACCTAAAGCGGCAAAATATACCAAGGGGGCCAGTTTCAAGCTTGTGGAGTCTGATTAAACAGACCGGCTTGGATAGCGTGCTCTAACCTATGGACGGAGGACACACAATAAACCTGAGCAGGTTGCAGTGCTAGAGGATATGCAATCCACCTCCCAATCTAATCTAATCTAATCATTTACGTTACTAGACCGGAAAATGGTATTTTACGGGTCGACGAAAAAGCTATTTACGAGGGCGAGCCGTAGGCGAGTTCACTGGACCCTGAGAGACCCGTAATAGTTACTTACGTTAACTAGACAACCGGAAAATGTGGTATTTTACGGGTCGACGAAAAACATTTACAGGGCGAGCCGTAGGCGAGTCCTGTAGTTTTGAGGAGACCCGTAAGTATTTCCGGTCAGTATCGTACATAATTTTTTTTTTAATTGACCGGAAAAAAAAACTGTGTAAATTTTTAGTGTTATATTTAAACGACAATAAGGCAGAGGCTGCTTCAATTATTTCATCTCTGGATTTTCCATGTCTGACTCCATTTTGGCAAAATGATGCTTTCTTCCTACTTTACAATATCTTGAACTGTCAAATAGTAACAATTGAACTCTGACAATTTTTGTCATGGCTAACAGGATTTTTGATATCAGGGACCGGAAAGTAAATGAGAGACCGGAAAGTAAACTAGGGACCGGAAAGTAAATTAGTCCTGTAAAATAGCATTTTCCGCTTAAAAATTGAGTTGGAAAATTCAATTTTCCGGTCAATTAAAAAAATTTATTTCGGTCGAGTATCGTACACTATATCATATCTATTATTTTTCGTAAACGTGTGTAATAATAGCAATAAACATATCTGTAATTTTACCAGTTTTGCAATAAATGGTAAAATTCATTTTTACCGACGTACTGACGACATAGAACGATAACAAAAATTTCTGCTTAGTATGCTATTGGGTTACCAACTCTCCTTGGAATTATTTTACGCTTTATGCTTCGTGTTTCTACTCTTTTCCGTTTCTTTATCGCCGGTCCTACTTTACAAAACAAACAAAATTTGCTTCTAAAAGATCTCATCGATCGTTTTGTTGTCCCCTTTATTGAATAAAGTATGATACAGGTCGCAAATCCAGCATAACAAACGAAAGAAATTAATATTAAAAGCAGTGGCGTAGTTTAGCTCAGCGTGGGCGGTCGCCTACTGCCTCGCGCCTGCGGGGCCTCCCAAAGTTACCAAATTTGATTTTAACCCAAATCCAAAATTGTTGTCCAGCGTCTTACTACTATTTATAAATGTATGTGAGTCGACAAAGGTATTTTTTTTTGCTGTTAAATATGGAGAACAACAATGTTCTGAATAAGATAAGTGATAAGCGTGATATAAACGATACTTTTTACCAACAAACCCTGTCAGGTATTTCAAAAAAAAACTAACAGTATTTTTTATGGACTTGTTTTGAGTTTTAAAAAGATGAAAACATTTTTGACCAGCTAAGTAATTATTAATAAAATAAAAACACATTTTAAGCCGGCTGTCCAAGAGAGCGGTTTTCCGCCCACGTATTAAAAATACGCGCAGAAAATCCGCTGACGTCCATTGCAGCGGAAAATATTAAAGCGTTTTTGTTTTGAATATGGTAATTTTATGTTAGAATTTTCTTTGGTTGATACTATGGTTGTGAAGGTCACTAGATGTCAATAGTCTTTTATTTACCACATACACTTTTTTGTTACCTATTTACTTTAGAGTACAAGCTAGACGCTCGCCTGCAGTTATTGGCTCACGAACTGTGT
The DNA here is from genome assembly GCA_014170235.1 of Listronotus bonariensis. Lineage (NCBI taxonomy): Eukaryota > Metazoa > Arthropoda > Insecta > Coleoptera > Curculionidae > Listronotus > Listronotus bonariensis. The sequence continues at coordinate 106,962 of JACEGR010002452.1, read as the reverse complement.
GAGACTTGCTGTTGACCACAACTTTCTGTAACAATTTGATCAAAATTCTTCTTTGTCATTCTTAAATAATTGAACAGTGTTTTTCATCATCATGTCTTAACTTCTTTAATAAAGTATAATATTGGCTATGAACTTTTCTTTCTAGAAAAATTTTTCTAACCCAAAACCTGTGCCTCCTTTTTGTCTTTTTGGTCGTATTGAAAGTAGGATAAATATCTTTTTTTTTTCGCTAAATATCATACTGAAGTAAATAATTAAAATAACTGTAGCTAATGTCGTCCATAACACTTATTATTTTATTTAAAATTAACGTCTTGTCTTATCTTCAAACAACAACTCACCAAGCTCATCAACTAGTTCAAGGTTATAGTTCCTGGCTATCAATTTTAAAAATTTGCACAATCTAGTGGAAAACGCAAAAGTTAACTTCATCTCAACTTTTTGCGGATCCGCGTCGAAAATGGCAGGGAAAAGCATTTTGCAGATTTGCACTAATCTAATCACAACGCTGAATTATCATCCGCGAGCGGAAAACCGCTCTCATGGACAGCCGGCTTTAAAGTTCAACAATTTATAAGAAAGTATGTATACAAGCGAGTTGGGTAGAAAAAGCTTGGCAACGCTGTAAAGTGAATATAGAGGTACTGTTTTCGCGGTAAATTCAAATGGATTAAAATGTAAATACCAAACACTGTGTATTTACAGATTGATATACGCTGTACATTGATTTAGTCGTCTCAATAAATTGTATTGGTGGTGCATAAGCGAACTTGCCCATCTTAATCGGATACAGTCTTGCATACAAATTATGGACCACTTAGCTACAATCTCGTGTACTTTTACGGCACGCATAAAAAGGCCCGCCGCAAATTGAACCCAGCCCACGCGTGCATAACTTTGTAAAACATGCTTTTGGCCCGCCGCAAATTAAACCCAGCCCACGCACAGCATATGCGTAGCCCACGCTCAACCCATCCTCTTCACGTCCACGTTCTTGATCAGTTTATTGGATCGCATATTGGACCCAATTCGGGATCAACCATATTTCAGATTTTTAAAACAAACCCATGCTGCACAAGACCCACGAAATCTGTGCGGCGAACACAAACCTATCCACGCGTGGCTGGCAGCTGAATGGGCTAGCTCTGGGCTGGATCCAATATGCGCCACTCTATTTAAAAGCATGTTTTACAAAGTTATGCACGCGTGGGCTGCGCGTGGTCTGCGGTTCAATTTGCGGCAGGCCTTATGGAGTGGCGCATATTGGACCCAGCCCTCTTAAAAGCATGTTTTACAAAGTTATGAATGCGTGGGCTGCGCGTGTGCTGCGCGTGTGCTGTGCGTGGGCTGGGTTCAATTTGCGGCGGGCCTAATCCAAATTTTGCTGACAATATTTTCCCACGATAACTACCTTAAATTTAAAATTACAATATTTTGTTAAAAAATAAAAAATATTTTACAAATAAATAGCATGCACGATATGCAATGCTTTTGCCGTATTAAGTTGGCCTGATTTATTTTTATACATAACTATTTGCCTTTGCTACAAATCTTTATGGACGGCATTTTTAATTTATTGATAGTATTAAATAATATAGATTGTACAAATAACGATTGTTTGTACTGTGTATAAATATTAGATTGCGAGAATAAACTCAAACAGTGGTACAAAGGGAATTATATCAGAAATCCAAACAAGGAGATACGTACTAACATAATAATTGCTAGTTTAAATGATGATTTATGATAATTTGTGATCATTTATTACTTATACTATTTTTTTTTATATAATAATCACTCGTTATTATTGCTTACTAGGTATTATTATTGTTTTCCTTTTTAAATTTAAATTATTTTTTACGCTAATATTATAATTAAGCTGTCCACAGCTATCCGATTATCGTTTCGAACGTTGTATAGACAGTATTATAGACTATCGGTGCAATAAGACTTTTGCCACGGACACTTCCAATATGTGGTATTTGCTGAATGCCACAACTGACAACACCACAGATCATGCTTTTATCGTTAGAACAGTCGAATCGTTGGGGTTGTTTAACTTTTTATAAAAAACGACTGTCTAAACTACGTTTATAAGTAGAGACCGTATTATATGCAACATAAAAAGATTGATTAATGCATAAAAAATGCTTTTACATGACTTATTTTTTCAAGTAACAGTACGTTTATATTGAATTGATGAAGCCAGTTCGAGTTAAAGCGGCTTTTAAAAGTGGCTTGAAAAGCAATATAAACGCGCTTGAAAGTGACTTGAATCGTCCAAGTCAAGCCTAAAAATAAGTAGGGTTGACTTCACTGAAGCCGATTAAAAACACGATATAGACAATTCAAGCGGGATTAATAACTGCCTAACTTCAGATGAATGCTTCCTCGAACGTCATCGGTGTCAATTTCACATATGATGTTTGACATTTTTATAAAAAATATAAACTGAAAAACAGGTGAAAAAAAAACTTTAAAAACACGCTCACACCAAAAACGGGAAGAATTAAAAGTGGGTTTCAGAGGCAATTTGCCAGCTCTCCCCTTTCCAGTCTTATTGCTTTCCAGGGCTTTGTAGGTGGAAACTCTGGATAATCGAGCCTGTGCTCCCAGAGATTCCAAAACTTTTTTATAAAATGTAGCTATTAAAATAAACAAATCGATGCAATGCATAAATTGTCAGCTGTCAATCCAAGATCTGCTACTGGTGTTGCGTATAACCTTCACTGTCAAAACTGACACTTCCGCGGCACGCCCATCCATTTCCCGCCATTTGGGAAATACCTCGTGTTCAATACCAAACAGAAAAGCCATCAGCATATAGGAATCTTCGCTCACAGCGCTTAGCTCCAGAAGAAAGATGCCTTCAATTTAGCGTGAGTTTCCTATCTTCCTCGGGGAACCAACACCTCTTCAACATCCACCATGCACGACACTGCGTGAGAGCCCAGCAAGAACTCCCTTCGGACATGTTAACTCGACCGGTTTTTATTTGATGTCAACTGTGAAGTTTGGATTCAAAACTTCCGCATGCGTGTGACGATGGCCTGAAGTGAGCTTGACCTTGATTTTCAATCAGCTTTCCAGAAGCCACCGAAGTAAACACGTAGCCTTGGAAATCTGTTCAAAGCCGCGCTTTGTTTTCATGCCAGCTTCAACTATTCGATATAAACGGATAATAAACGTAGTGTAAGACCGCGTAAAACTAAATCAGCTGGAAAATAAAAATGGCTGTCTTTTTTATTATTACTGGCATTAACCAGCTAGATTAATTGACGGGAAAAGCTTTCATGCAATAATTTTGAAAAACTTAATTTATTTATTGATCCCGAAAATCCGGAATTTAGGAAATTTAATCCCAAAAATTTTAGAACTGTAAAAGGGGCAGAGATCACCGGGATTGTATCCCCTATTTAAACATCTAAAAACCGGCTAGCGCCAGTCCTACAACACTTGACTTTATAAAAGCTTTCATAAAATAAACAAAATTACACATTGTGCGGCTTTTTGGTGTATTTTTATCACTTTCATAAATAAGATTATTTTATTAGATAATTGTTTACTCAGAAAATAGCACGTAATTAAATTTATTGTTACAGACTTTCAAAAATGTGTTTAGGTTATAAAATTTTAGAGAGTTAGGTTCATTTAATTTAGTTTGTTAATTTATTTAAATAATTTACCTTTAATTTTTCCAAGTTCTTTCATCACTTTCGAAGGTTTCCGAAAACGCCCGAATTATCCATTAATAACTTTTATGCTATCATGTACTATGGAATTTTTCACGATATTTCTCGAATATTCTAGATCATTCTTTACTCTTCCACCATACTATAACAGGGCGACAGGAAACTTCCAGTCAGTCAGTATAAATTCGACTTTTGTGTTGTAAACTTCGAGACATTGACAAGAGAAGATTTTTGTCGTTGGAAGACGAAGTAGTCAAGAAGAAAATTTGAATGCCAGTTGAGACCAGACAACAAACAGCTGACCGTTATGGAGGAAATTAGTGCTCTAATTAAGCTTATGATGGAAAAACAAGGAGAGACTTAAAAGAAGATCTAAAAGTAATGAAGACGAGGCCAAGAATCTCTGAAAGAAGACTTAAAATTAATGAATACGAGCAAGAATCCCTTAAAGAAGACCTAAAGAAAGAAATGCAGACCAGTCAAGAATCTCTAAAAGAAGACCTAAAGAAATAAATGCAAACAAGCCAAGAAGACATGAAGAGCAGTCAAGAATCCTTGAAAGAAGACCTCAAGAAAGAAATAAAGGCTAATCAAGAGGAAATGAAGAGAAGTCAAGAAGAAATGAAGAAAAGTCAAGAAGAAATGAAGACCAACCAAAAAGAAATGAAGCGGGAAATTCAAATTAGTCAAGAAGAAACAAGACGACAAATGGAGAAAATTCAAAAAGACATAAAGAAAAGCCAAGAACAAATGAAGCATGAGCTCAAAGAGAAGATGGTAAAGATTCGAGAACACTTAAAGGGAGAATTTCAACAAGGTCAAGATGAAATGAGGCAAGAAATGTTACTCGAACTAAAACTTACAAAGGAAGATGTTAAAGAAGATATGCAAGAAATACAACAGTCGGTTGAAGATAAAGTTAATCAACTTCAAAGCCACATTCAACAAGAAGTACAGCGACAGATAAAAAAATAGCTAATACTGGTGTCGTTGCAGAAAGTGGTAATTCAACTACTGTTATGAAACCACCAACTTTCGATGGAAAGGTACCGTGGGTTACATACCTTCGACAATTCGAGGCTGCTGCCAACGGCAATAATTGGAGCCCACCAGAAAAGGCTCGAGCTTTGGTACTTGCTCTTCGAGGAGAAGCTATGGAGGTGTTAAGAAACATCCCCGATGAAAAGCAGTCTGACTATGAATCGATTGTCATGTTCCTGGAGATGAGGTACGGCGAAACCCATCTGCAAGAAGTTTATAAGGCGCAGTTACAAGGACGAAGACAGAAGTACAATGAAAGTCTTCAAGAGTACGAAGCGGACATTGTACGTCTAGTTAATTTAACGTATCCATCGTACCCGGAAGAAATTAAGCAAGAATTGGCGGTAGGCAGTTTCATTGAAGGGCTGCGCGATCCTGATATGAACCAAGCATTAAGAATGGCCAGACTAAAGAAAATTTCAGAAGCTCTTGCCTACGCACTTCAGTTTGAAACGGCTAAGCAGACATCCAGAACTCAGGCAAGACTTCGAAGAACAAACTATGTACCAGAAGTCAGCAATCCAAATGATAATTTGACAACAGTAATACAACAGCTGCAAGAAATTCTACGTCAAAAACAAGTAGATGGAGACAACAAAAGCATGACCTTCCGTCGAAGAAATAGAATCCTGTGTTGGAAGTGTGGTGAAGAGGGGCACATTCAAAGAAATTGTACCAGATCGAATGCCCCTGCAAGTAATCCGGAAAACTCCCAGTAGCCAGCTTCAAGGGGCGAAAGCTGGCTAGGTGCTACCAAGCCCCATCAACAACAACTAATTAGAGTATCCCGGCTGCAGAACAATGGCTCCAGCTTGGTAGTACCTGGAAACGTGTGCGGTCGGGACTGCGAAATGGTCCTAGATACTGGTTCCACACATACCATCGTGAAGCCGAACATCGTAGCTCACTGTAAAATATTCCGCCCTGTAAAGAATTACCTTTTGGAAACTGCTAATGGAGAAGTTATACCAGTTAAAGGCATACATGAAGCCAGAATAACCCTAGGAACAACAACGTTTATCCACGTCGTGTTTGTTGCCGACATCCTGGACGAAGTTATCCTTGGCCTTGACATTATGGAAAATCAGAAGTTTATACTAGACCTTCCACAACGGGTACTACGAACCAATAAAGAAGAGATTGTAATGAGACTACCACGAAGCAGCGAAACATCGATTCGAGAAGTAGTCTTCACGGAAGATGTTATTCTACCGCCAAACTCAGAAAGCATCATACAAGCAAGGTTTGAAGATTCAGAAGAAGGTGAAATCGTGTTAGTCGAACCATTAGAAAATTGTCCCTTATACGCTAAAGGAATTCTACCAGCAAGAACTCTGACGCAAGCCAAAAGAGACATGGTATTTGTCCGAATGATGAACCTAAAGGATTACCCTCAACAAGTCAAACAAGGTGACATAGTTGGTACCTGTCAACCTGCTAACATGATAGTTACCTCCACCTTAACTGCACCTGCAGGAATCCCCACAAGTAAATTACCTGATGCTCTGCAAGACCTGGTGATTTCATCAAAATCCTTGTTAGATCCAGTCCAGGTATCTATGTTAGAAGCACTTTTAAAAAGAAATCAAGATGTTTTCTCCGTAACTGAAAATGATTTGGGAAAAACCAGCGTAGTTCAACATCGGATAAACACCGGAGACGCCTCGCCAATCAAACAACCACCAAGGCGAATTCCTTTAGCCAAGAGAGACGAAGTCGAAAAGTTATTAGGAGACATGCAAAAACAAGGCATTATAGAGCCATCTCAGAGTCCATGGTCATCTCCAGTAGTCCTAGTCAAGAAGAAAGATGGTTCCACCAGATTTTGTGTTGACTTCAGAAGACTGAATGATGTCACGAAGAAAGACAGTTTTCCACTACCAAGAATAGACGATACCCTAGATACACTCACCGGATCAAAATGGTTTTCGACATTAGACTCTAAAAAGTGGTTATTGGCAAGTAGAACTTCATCCGGAAGATAAGGAAAAATCTGCTTTCTCGACCGGGACCGGATTGTGGCAATTTAATGTTATGCCCTTTGGATTATGCAATGCCCCTGCTACATTTGAACGTTTGATGGAGTTAACACTACGGGGACTAACTTGGAAAACATGCTTAGTATACCTTGATGACATAATAATTCTTGGAAAAACATTTGATGACCACCTGAAAAATGTTGAAGAGGTTTTTCAAAAGCTTAGATCCGCCCAGCTGAAGCTTAGCCCAAAGAAATGTCACCTGTTCCAGAAAGAAGTCAAGTACCTGGGGCATATAATTACAGAAGAAGGAGTAAAAACTGATCCAGAGAAGACTGAAGCTATCCAGAACTGGCCTGTACCCAAGAACAAGCATGAAATTAGAAGTTTTCTGGGATTGTGTACCTATTACAGACGGTTCATACATGGGTTTGCCGATATTGCAAGATCATTACATCGTCTTACGGAAAACAACAACTGCTACGAATGGACTGAAGATTGTGAAGCAGCTTTTGTACATCTAAAGAAAACCCTGTGCAATCCCCCGGTGTTATCATATCCACAACCAAATCAAACATTTATTGTGGACACTGATGCGAGTAACACTGCTATTGGTGGAATTTTGTCACAGATGCAAGATGGCCAAGAAAAAGTAATAGCCTATTTTAGCAAAGTCCTTTCCAAACCTGAACGAAATTATTGTGTCACCAGAAAAGAACTTTTGGCTATTGTTAAATCCCTAGAGCATTTTCATAAATACCTGTATGGCCAGAAATTCCACCTAAGAACGGACCATGCATCACTTAAATGGTTGCTTCAGTTCAAGAACCCTGAAGGTCAGATAGCACGATGGCTACAACGCATTCAAGAATATGATTTCAAAATTGAACATCGAAGGGGACTGAACCATAAGAATGCTGACGCTTTATCAAGACGACCTTGCCCGGATGATTGTAAACACTGCAGCAGACGAGAAGAACATGAAGATCCTGATGAATTTCACTGCCGAAGAACACGTCTCCAGTGCTCTCAAGAATGGGATCCTAAGATCTTGGCCAAAGAACAACTAGAAGATCCCGATCTTGGGGACTTTATCAAACTTAAGACAGAGAATTTGGAAAGACCACTATATCAGAAAATAGCCTCCAAGTCTCCAAGACATAAAGGGTATTGGGCCATATGGGACTCTTTGATTATTAAGGATGGCCTATTACAAAGGGTCTGGGAAAGTTCTGACGGCAAAACCCATAAACATCAGATAATCCTACCAAACAAAAGGATTCCTGAAGTATTGCAAGCCTTGCATAATGGTGTAGGAGGTGGCCATTTCGGAGTTATGAAGACTCTTGAAAAGGTTCGAGAAAGGTTCTACTGGCTGGGAAGCCGTGCAGACGTAAAAGACTGGTGCAGAAGGTGTAAGGACTGCGCTTCCAGCAAGGGACCCAAAACACGAAGCCATGGCAAGATGAAGCAATACAATGTAGGGGCACCTTTTGAAAGAATTGCCATAGACATAGCAGGGCCATTTCCAGTTAGTAAATCAGGGAATCGCTATATCTTGGTAGCGATGGATTACTTCAGTAAATGGCCAGAAGTCTACCCAATCCCAAATCAAGAAGCTATAACTGTTGCCAATGTATTATTTCAACAATGGATTTGTCGCTATGGAGTTCCTAGAGAAATACATTCCGATCAAGGCAGAAACTTTGAGTCCGATCTTTTCAAGAACCTTTGTAATCTCCTGGGAATCCATAAAACAAGAACAACACCTCTTCATCCCCAGTCCGATGGTATGGTAGAGCGGTTTAACAGAACACTTGATAACTACCTGAAAATTAAAGTAAATGACCAACAAAGTGACTGGGATAACTGTATACAGCCGTTTTTATTAGCATACCGCTCCGCAATTCACGAAACTACTGGCGAAACACCTGCTAAAGTCATTTTCGGAGCGGAAATATGCCTTCCAGTTGACTTGCTTACAGGACGACCTTCCACCAATGAAGAACCAGCAGAAGACTATGTAAGTCAACTAAGTAAACAGCTACAGAGGATACATGAAGAGGTGCGTACCAAGTTACAAAAAGGAAGTGACCGTATGAAATCCCGCTATGACTTGAAAGCTAACCATCAGGGATTTGTCGTCGGTGAAAAGTTTGGTTATACAATCCCAGAAGAACCAAGGGGCGTTCACCGAAACTACAGAAGTCATGGGAGGGACCATATAAAGTGGTGACACGGCTTAATGATCTGGTGTACCGTATACAGAAGAGTCCACAGGCAAAGATGAAAGTAGTACATCTAGAAAGGCTAAGCCGTTATCAAGACAGTGAAGATACTTGATCGAGACGATCAAAACTTGGAAGGGGGCAATGTTACAGACTTTCAAAAATGTGTTTAGGTTATAAAATTTTAGAGAGTTAGGTTCATTTAATTTAGTTTGTTAATTTATTTAAATAATTTACCTTAATTTTTCCAAGTTCTTTCATCACTTTCGAAGGTTTCCGAAAACGCCCGAATTATCCATTAATAACTTTTATGCTATCATGTACTATGGAATTTTCACGATATTTCTCGAATATTCTAGATCATTCTTTACTCTTCCACCATACTATAAAAGGGCGACGGGAAACTTCCAGTCAGTCAGTATAAATTCGACTTTTGTGTTGTAAACTTCGAGACATTGACAAGAGAAGATTTTGTCGTTGTTGTAACCATAGTTACGTTCCATTGTTAATAAAGGTATAAAAACGAAGACACGTGTTTTTATACGAGGTGTTTTGGAACATTATTATTTTAAATTATTGCATTTTAAAGAAAGCAAAGTAATCTTTTGCTCATATCCAAATTTGCAGAATTGAACTTTTGCACTTTTAAGAAAATTAATATATTTTTTTGTCAATGCTAGTATGTAAAACTGGCCAATTTCTTGAAATTTTTAAGATCTTCTATTGATCTTGTCTTAATTTTAAGACAAGAAGTTTTAACAGTCTTGAAATATTTGTCCTATAATTACGGTTATAGTAGTTTAAAATACTAATACATACTTTATTTTAAATCTTTCCACACCTAACAAAAGAAACGACAGTTTGTCTTTGTTTACAAGATAGACGCCAATTCTCCATTCGATAGATTAAATCCGAGTTGACAGGGTTGAGGCAATTGGGAAAAATGTTGAGTTTATTTAATGAACGTCTAACCGGAAGCCAAGAAACTAGATATATTTATCTTAATTTTTGGAAACTTGAATAAAATACAATTTAAACATAGCAGGAGAAAATGTTGGTATTTTTTTGTGGTTAATATTTAATTTAAATTGTTTAGTTTTTCCCAAAATATTACCATAACTCTATTCATATATCGCGAAATATCTCCTTCTGCATTTTAATTAAAAATTCTGCATTTTTACGAGGGTTCGCAGATATATATCAGTTAATATATATTATGATATATATCACGATATTTATGCGGAATAAATATCCAAATTTCTAAAATACCTATTTAAATATCGCCAGAAATGGGTTTCTGCTCAATTTTAAGCAAATCCGATATTTCAATCAATAATGATTTACCGCTTACACCAAGGTAAAGCCTTAGTTTCATGTTTTTTTTTTTTACAAACTATACAGTGTGTCCAAGATAAGGATCCTAAGCATGGGAATCTCAGTACCTAGTGGAGATACAGCTTAGGTTAAATTAGAAAAAAGTTGTGTTTTTTAAAGCTTATTTACATGCCGTTTAAAAACTTGAAAAAATTTCATGGCCTGCCGAGATATTTGGCAAAAACAAAAATTTGGCTATATCGATTTTATTTTTTTCTGACTTTATTTAAAAAGATATAAAAAAACTAATAACACTTTTTTATTGGCACTTTTTAGCTACTACATGATGGTATTTTTAGATTTTATACCCGACGTTTCGTTTTCAAGAAACCATCATCAACTTTATTTTTTTATATGGCTCGAAAAAAACGTACACCCTGTATCTGATTCCATTTTTTATTACAAATTCAACGATGTATCACATGTCATATTTTAATTTTTAGTTAAAAGAAAAATTGTATTTTTCTATTTTTTTTAGGATATTTTTAATTAGGCCTTGCAAACAAATGTTTGGACGTTAACACCTGTTACCGTATCTGTAACATATGTAATTTAATATCGTTATAAAATAGTATTTGTCGTTATTACCCTGTTTATCAAGTTGTTGTTTTTAGAGCAATTGTTCTAATTGTTACTGTTGTCTTTATTATTGTTTATTGGTGAATAGTTAATATCTATTGTGTTATAAGCTTTAAAAACACAACTTTTTCCTAATTTTACCTAAGCTGTATCTCCAATAGGTGCTGAGATTTCCGTGCTTAGGATCCTAATCTTGGGCACACTGTATATGTTTGGTATATATATATATATATATATATATATATATATATATATATATATATATATATATATATATATATATATATATATATATATATATATATATGTAATTTTGGTAATTGTGTACAAAGTTGCGGCAACTCCGGTTTTGACGAAAATTGGTTTATGGAAGCTTTTTGGGGCAAGATGTTCATCATAAAAGTTAAAAACCAAACTAACCTCGTTTTTAATACATTTACCCTTTTGCAAATAATTATTGATTTAAAGTTAAATTGGCACACGTAATTTGATGTACACCGTTTAAAAACCTGTTTTTTCATTTATTTTACCATTTTTTCCGTTAAATTGCAAAGCTTTACGTTCAACCATTTCAATCGCAGTAGCCCTTTTTCCGGTAGTATGTATGTGTGTGTGTATACATGGTTGCAGCGTTTGGGGGTTGCAGCTTTGCAATGTAATAGGAAAAAGGTGTAAAATAAATTTAAAAAAAACAGGTTTTAAGCGGTGAAAATAGTATTGTTTATAGTTTGCTTGGTTTGCAGTCGTGTAAACACAGGGGGCGGTCACCCCCTCCCTTCGCGCCATTGACTGGGCGCCCGCCCTTGTCCCTAATAAATAATAAATAAAAAAAAACTATTAAAATTAGCTTTACCTAAACTTTTAATTTTAATTAGAAGTTTTAATATTTATTTTGTTTTTATACTTCATAAACAAAATGCCAATAATTCATAAACATTTAACAATACCCAATCAAATCAGGTGCTGTTTTTCATAAATAAAAAATAAAAAGAAAAGCGGTTATTATGTGCAGGAATGTCGTCTAGCCAAGCAAATATCAGTTGTGCCTTAAAATTTGGGACGCTAACGTTCTAATCTTGTATTTTAAAGCAGTTACTTAAAACAAAACTTTTTTATTAAAAAAAAGCATCCTAAAAACCTACCCTTTTCCCTCCCCCGCCGCTAAACTCTGGCTACGCCACTGTTTCCTGCTAACCAAGGTATTAAAAATTATATGTCACACCTGATAATGACTGTTAAGTGAATTTTGATCGTTTTACGTCGTTTTGTGCGGTCAGTCTTGGGAAGCGTCATTAGCAAGGGTTTCTGACATCAAAGCATAAAATGATGAAATTAAATAATTTTTAATTGCCTTTGTTTTCTTAATTAATTGGCTAAAATCGTAATTTGATATTCAACGGGAACGATTAAATTACATTTTGTTTTGGTAAAAACTTTAAGGTTGTATTAAGAATTAAGAGTAATTCTGAAAGTAGGGTAGGGCGGGGCTAGTTGAGCAATTTTTCACTTGATAGGTTATAGCTCCTCAAAAATAAGTTTTAATGGCTTATAATGCATACTGATGGATTAGCAATTTATCTCTTATTAATAGTGTCCATAGTAATTCCTTCCTAATAAGTCGAATTTAGAAGCTACATCTATTTTTTTAATGTAGATAGTCAAGTATGCCCAACGTACCCCATAGGTGAGGTAAGTTGAGCAAGGGTATGGGGCTAGTGGTGCACTTAGAAAGTATAGTCAAATCATGACTTAAATGTTAGATACGTTTACAATAAAAATACATTTTGACAATTTGCTTTTTATATTTATAATCTTATAGTGGCAAAATAACAAATCTCGTTAATAAAACAGCAACGCACCTAGCTTAGCTTAACTATTGGATTTAATATCTATCAATTCATCTTCGTTTTTTTATATTTAAGCAGTTTTATTTTGCTTCTCTTTTAATGCCTTCTGTATCTGTTAAAATTGCTTTTCTTGGTCCAGCCTTTGGGTATGGTCAAAATATTTCCAAAAAAATTTATAAGTTAGATAGGTCAGCTCGTTGCTTATACAAAGTTCGGGTTGCAACCTCTTTTAAATCTTGAGGAGACTCTAGTAGTCTTACTGTTATAAGTCCGTCTCCTAAAAAAAATATATATATACTTAAAACCGTTAAAAAAATATACCTCAAACCGTGGGGTTAGTTGGGCAACTGTAGCTCAACTAACCCCAACCTGAAATTTTAAAGAAAAAGTAAATTTATTAAAAAACCGGTTAGAATTATATCCAAAATCTTTATACATATTAAAACTGCAATAAATTTACTTAAGATTAAAACTTACCTGATTAAGAACGGAATACATTTAACTATTACAGATAAAATTTTCCGGCTTGCAATTATTTTACTTTTTAATCACAAAATAAACAATGCGCATGGATACTTTTCTCGATCGCCGCATGACCACTAGTGGTCGTACAATAAGTTCCCCGCGCGCAACCCCTTCTTTACGTTATTTGTTGCTTTCGCCTGCGGTCGATAGTTTTTGAGATATTTTGATTGCCCAACTTATCTCTATACACAACTAGCCCCGCCCTACCCTAGCAATAATTTTTTGTATTGTGAGCCATTCTTAATGTAGAATTATAGTCGGTTATCAAAAAATCATTCTAAAACGATACTATATTTAAAAACAGGAATCGGTCAATTTCTCTTGACAACATTAGAAATACTGCTTAAATCAAGCTAAGTTATTGTAATTTTTAACCGACTTCAAAAAGAAAGAGGGTATCAATTTGCCTGTATGTTTTTTTTTATTTATGTTACGCAATTACTCCGTCAATTGGGGACAGATTTTAAAAATTCTTTTTTATTTAAAAGAGTGCACTTTCACGGGGGACCCATAAAAGCCAAGTCAGGATTGCTAGAGTGAAAAGCACTAGACCTATTATTTTCTCTCTGCCATACGTTGTACGTGCGACAAACCTATACTAATAGATGTTATTTATTTGGGTACACGCCAATTCAGAATTAAAAAACCAAAAACACCAAAACATTTTTTTTTTAATAAGTGACTAAAAAACTAAAAGTCGACGTCAAATATCATTGACATTTAATGTCAAACGACTTTTTGAATATCCTAAAAATAAAGCCCATATTTATTTCATTCTGAAAGCGATGCCGCCAAGTTCACAAAAATGATAAAGTAAACAAACCTTTTCGAAAGCACATAGCCTCTGACAGAGCCTGATTACATATTTTTAGATAGATAAATAAAAATATTGCGAAAACACGTATCACGTACTTAAAAAACATACATTTATTTCGTCTCTGGCGTACCAAAACCGTGACGTAGTCGTCTGGTTGGATATTTTTTGCTGCAATAATTGTTCACAAAAAGGTTTATTTGCTTTATCATTTTTTGTGGCGGCATCGCTTTCAGAATGAAATAAATATGGTCTTAACTAGGGCTAAACCGGTATTCGAAAACCGGTTTCGAATACAGGTTAACCGGTATTTGAGATATCGGTTAACCGGTTTTAAAAAGCGGTTTTTAAATACCGGTTTTTCGGATAATCGGTTTTCGAATACCGGTTTTTTTTTGGTAATCAGACCAAAATCGAAAAGCGATTCTTCGAATATCAATTAATAGGTTTTTGGTTGATTGCGGTTGATACAGTGGCGTATTTACCACAAGGCTGAGTAGGCTGAAGCCTATGGCGGCGTTTTTAGGGGGCGACAAAATTCTATTTAGTACGTAGAATAGAAAGAAATGAAAGTGAGAACTTTTTTTTTGGTCTTCAAAATTATTTCAAGAATAAAGGAAAAGAAAGGGGCGGCAAAAATGAAATTGATTTCGGTGTATCGGTTTTGAAAACCGTTTTCGGGTTTTCCGTTTTAAAAACCGATTTTTAACACCGGTTTTTAATACCGGTTTTTTAATATTCGGTTAACCGGTTTTAACCGAAACCGGTTTTTTAAAAACCAGTTAACCGGTTTTGTTTTTTCCGGTTTTTGCCAGCCCTAGTCTTAACTATACCTTTAAAAATCTAGTAAGTTTAGTTGAATTGGTACATGGTAATTTTAAGCAACCGTTTAGTCAGGCATGTTTTAACTCATAACTACTGTAAAGAGGGTTTGACTTTAAATAATTACCTAAGCACGGTCCCTTCTAAACTTTAGATATTAATTATCAAAAAGGGCCCATTTAGTAGTATCCAGGGACAGTCCCATTCCCTTCCCCAATATTTCTAGTAAAATAATAGTATTAGTTTTGAAAATAAGCAAATATGCTTACTTAAGGTAATTCTTGGCAGTTCTTAATTTTTAACACGCTTTTATATTAGCTTGGGTTGTATGTATGTATGTATGTATGTAACGGAATCTTTAAGCTTAATTTTAACCAACTTCCAGCGATTCGATTTCTTTGAAACTTTGCACACGTATCAAGGACCCATGACAATGCAATAATCTGCAAACAGTATCCCGTTATCCTGATTAGGATCGCCAGGATAAATAAATTCCTTTATAGATTTTCTGTAGGAGAGTAACAGAGAAAGAGCTAGTGCGCGATCTGCGCATGCGTGCAGTTTCGGACGTACTCTCAGCATAAGGCTGACAGAAACTTGTTCGGAGTAATTGCCTTCTGAAACCCCATGCAACAGTGAAGCTTTAAATGAAATGATTAGATTACGAAATAGTTCGTGAAACATTTCAATATCACATGTCCGCAGAAAATTAATTGATATATCGAACTAAAAATGAAAAATAAATAATAGTTTAAAAATAAAAACACGCTTTTATATGCAACCCAACTAAAAATTAGAAAATAATTTTTCATTACAAAGAGTTTGTATTACCACAAATTATCATAATAGCTTATTCTGATAATTTGTGGTATTACAGTAAAAGGTCAAACAATGAATCATAATTATATACCTCAAAATAGAATTATAATAAAATTTAAGATAATAACAGAATAATTCACTTCAGAATAAAAGCGTGGGGTGCTTAATATATTACATGTTATATTTATTTCATTTGTAAATATCTATGAGGGAAAAGTTATGACAAAATAGTAAAATGCACCCCACGCTTTTTACTCTGAAGTGAATTATTCTGTTATTATCTTAAGTTTTATTATAATTCTATTTTGAGGTATATAATTATGATTCATTGTTTGACTTTTTATTACTGTAATACAAACTCTTTGTAATTAAAAATTATTTTCTAATTTTTAGTTCGGTTGCGTATAAAAGCGTGTTTTTTAGTTTTTTAAAACTATTATTTATTATATTTATTTAGATGTGTTAAAATACCATAAATACAGAAAAATATAATTAAGTGTTTGTTACTAACCACCAAAAAAACAATTTTATTGTAAAAATTATAAAGTTTCTGCGTTTTTTTTCTAGTATACATTTGTTTTGTTATAGGTCAAATACTCTTAAATGCAGAAAGTTAATTAATTGTGATCATAAGTTCAATTTAATATTTTTTTTTGTACGCGAAAATTCACCATATCATAGTTTCCCGCCTTAATATTGAGACATCAAAATCGTGGGTTGGCAACATCCTGTAAATCACTGTGCGTTTCCTAACGCTTTTAATCTAAATATTTTTAATATTCTTATGCAATTAAACAATTTAAAAGGACATCTGGTAATATTAAACTGTAAGTCATAATAAAATAATAAAGTTGTCTGGGAAGATTTTTTTCTGTATTGTGTTTAACATACTTTCAAATTAGGATAACGACTAAGTGGTTAAATAAGTATTTTCTAGGTAAGCCCAAACAGGGGCGTATCCAGGGGGCACTCGGGCACGTGCCCCCCAGAGCACTAGGCCTAGGATTAACCTATATGTATATAGTTATTTAAAATAATTTTTTTATTGAGTATTCTACTAATTTCTACAGATTTTTGTAAATTATTTTAACAAATATTTTTTCGTGTTTTACATCCTTCGTTATTTTTTTGCAAAACTACTACTTATTAAAAAATAAGCCAACGTTACTCTTCAGTTTTTGGCTACTTGTGCCCCCCAGAAATTTTTCCTGGATACGCCTCTGAGCCCAAATAAAAATGCCTAGAATGCTTATAAATTATGAAATTTCTGGATTTTTTTACATAGAGAACCATTTTTTTTAACTTTGTTTTATCCTACGGATGCTTCGGCCTCGGCCACGATACATAAACATAAGCGACCAGCGTAGAGCAGTAAATGTGAGAGCGCTGTATTTGATCCTTATGCTAGAATAACAGAACTTGTATTTTTAAATCAGCCGGCTGCAATATTCCTGAGCGAAAAAGTCCTGCCGCTGCCCGCTCGAAACGAACAAATATTATCTGCCTAGCGTTTTAAATGTATATGAACCAGTTTAAAGACGCTGTTTACCACAAAATATTGTAATCACTACCGAAAACGTAAAGATAGTTGATACTTTCTGCTCTACGCTTACGGTTGTTATCGTGGCCGACGTCTTAGGCCTCGGCCACGATACTGAGCGTAAGCGGCCAACGTAGAGCGGTCTTTTTGCTACAATAAAAGAACTTTTTTTAAAATCAGCCAGCTGCAATATTTCTGAGCGAAAAAGCGCTACCGCTGACCACTAGAAACGAACAAATATTATCCGCGGAGCGTTTTAAATGTATATAAACCGGTTTAAAGACGCTGTTTATCACAAAATATTGTAATCACTACCGAAAACGTAAAGATATTTGATACTTTCTGCTCGACGCTTACGGTTGTTATCGTGGCCGACGCCTTAAGCCTCAGCCACGATACTGAGCGTAAGCGGCCAACGTAGAGCGGTCGTTTTGCTAAAATAAAAGAACTTTTTTAAATCAGCCAGCTGCATTATTTCTGAGCGAAAAAACTACCGCTGACCACTAGAAACGAACAAATATTATCCGCGGAGCATTTTAAATGTATATAGGTAAACGGGTTTAAAGACGCTGTTTAACACAAAATATTGTAATCACTAGCAAAAACGTAAAGATATTTGATACTTTCTGCTCGACGCTTACGGTTGTTATACTGAGCGTAAGCAGCCAACGTAGAGCGGTCTTTTGCTAAAATAAAAGAACTTGTTTTTTTAAACGGCCAGCTGCAATATTTCTGAGCGAAAAAGCCCTACCTCTGGCCGCTCGAAACAAACAAATATATCCGCGGAGCATTTCTAATGTATATAAACTGGTTTAAAGACGCTGTTTACCACAAAATATTGTAGTTACTACCGGCAACTTCAAGATATTTAATACTTTTCGCACGACGCTTACGCTTGCTATCGTGGCCGAGACCTTATGCGTAAATACCAAAGTACCGTGAGTGTCGGGTTACTAGATGTTTAACCCCTCTTTTTCCCTGTTCCGTCAACGTTGTCCAAGCACTAAAATGTGCAATTGTATTTCACCGCACCTTTTAGACAACGCGATAGTGCCACAACGAACGTTATTTTTTTTAATTACTTCTACCAAAAATGTCTCTCCGGCCGAGGATCGAACCGGCGACTTCTGGCTTCCGAGAATAAAGCTCTGTTCACTACGCCACCGGAGGGAACAATGTTTATTACGGTCTATAAAATAATGGACCATATGAAAACTACAAAGTAAAGTATTTTCTCCATCATTATTATGTTTTATTGCAATTTTTCCTGATTTATCGAATACTAGTACAAAACTAAAAAGTCAAGTTAATAGTATTTCTTTAAGCCTTCCTATTAAGACGATAATTATCCACAAGTTTCCTATTTACACTTTTTTCTGTTCCAAATATTAACCGAGTTACAAAGGAAAACAAATTTGTGGATTTTTTAATTTTTGTTAATATCTAGTAATCCAGTAAGCAAACCATATTTTTTTTTTGGACACAACAAAAAGTGATTTAAACCAAGCTCTAAAAACTACAATTTTCCCATTTAGCCATCTCTGTAGCTGCAGCGCTTTCTGATATCTCTGTACTAAACATCGAAAAAAAACTTACCCTGTATATTTGTGGTGTGTGTAATTAATGACTAAAGAGCTGTATAAAAGGAAAAAGCATGATATAAAAAGCTACATTTTAGCCGTATTTCAGCCTGTCGGGCGCATTATTATAATGCCACTCCCTGTTTCCGCGATTTATGGGACAGCCGAAAAATTAGGTCGTGTCATAAAAATGTGAAATAGGCGGAGTGGTTACGTTACAGAAACCCCAAAATGTCGAATTCTCCCAGAGGGTAATTTGATACTTTTTGAGTTTTAGAAATAAACCAAGCGGCATTCACGACACTGATGAAGAATTATTATTGAATAGAAAATGTAAATTTAGGGCATTAGCAAAATTTTAGAATATGTACGGTGCATAAGTTAAAAAGTTATTTTTGTAACGTTTTTTTATTTTCTTGAATATAACTGGTTAACCAGTGTTTTTCAGTCAAATGGGTCTATCGTCCAATCACGAATACCAAGTGTCTAAGACCTCAGAAACAAGCTTCAGCGGCCAGCGATGATCGAAAAATGTGAGAGCGCTGTTTTTGATCTTTATGCGAAATAAAAGAACTTTTTTTTTTTTAATCAGGCGCTCGATGCTCACGCTTAGTATCGTGTCCGAGGCCTTGAACCTCAGACACATTACTAAGCGTTAGCGGCAAGCATTGAGCGGAAAAATGTGAGAGCGCTGTTTTTGATCACGCATCGTGTCTGAGGCCTAAGACCTCAGACACGATACTCAAGCGTCAACCGCTCGAGCGCTCAGCGGCATAGTGTGAGAGTCACTGTCTTTGATCTTTATGCAAATACAGCCGTCAACAGCTCAGCCTAGTATCGTGTCTGAGGCCTGAGACCTTATGACACGATACTAAGCGTCACGGCCAGCCTTATCGGAAAGTGTGAGAGTCACTGTCTTGTGATCTTTAATGCAGAATCACAACTTTTGAGTTTTTCAAGTACCGATACACGTTTAATGTACATGTAGAGATTTTAGGAATTTTGTCAAAAAGTGGTCACTCATAGGGGAAAATTAGAACCAATTCTAATTTGGCGAGGTAAAAACGCACGAATTTTAACCCCTTACCCATGACTCGCAGATGTGAATCGTCAACAGGCAGACTTTTACCCGGGAAAAAACCCCTGGTTAAAACCCCTAGATGGGAATAATCGGCTTTAAAAGAACTTGTTTTTTTTTTAATCAGCCGCTCGACGTTCACGCTTAGTATCGTGTCTAAGGCCTCACTCAGTGTTACATGGACATTAATGTAACTTCGTTTAGGGCGATTTTATAAATTAGAACTTAATTTTAGTATTAGTAATAGCATAAGTATTAGTATTAACCTAAAATAAATTAAGCCATTTTTGTGGCATTCTTTAGCTACATTTAAAATAATAGGTAGTGAAACTTGAATAAAAAGGAATTACTGGTTTTAACCTTTTTATGGCACATAAGCAATGAATATTTTTCCCCATTTTAATATTAGGTTTTAAATTTGATTTACAAACACTTCAATTTAAATATATGTTTTTGAATCTTGTGACTAATGTTAATACTTATACTAAAATTAAATTTTAATTTATAAACCCGGCCTTCATTTGTTGGATTTTTAAGCGAAATTAACTTAATGTCGTATGCGACACTGTGAAGTGAAATTTGAGAATTGACTCGCGGTGCTCAAGTCGTTCACAGATTTTTTATAAATTGATAATAAGATATACGGTTATGTTGCAGTGTTGCCATAAAATGAATTTAGTTTACCTTTAAAGAAGGGTCCTTTCATGTATTGTTAAGTATAATCATAATTATGATGTACTTAGCATCCGGCAGTCTAACATTATTCATTCTATCAGGATTTCTAGCAAATTTAATCTAAGTAGGTTTGTATTTTCTTACCTTGAGTTTAATTTTAAACGCGACAAGGTGATAAATGATTTGGAAAATTAAATATTGTTATCCTTTAAGACGTTTACAGCTATAATAATAATTTAGTGCAAGGTGCAACAAATAGCTTAATTATGTAAATACCGTAAAATAATTTGGCACTAAAACGTAAAAAAATATATTGCAGAAATTGTAAACTTTGCTTAGTTAAATATACGATACTGATTGACGATGAAAGGTAAACACATGTACACAGGGTGTACTAAAGGAATAATAGGGAATGATTGAGAGTGAGAGTCTTTTTTTGGTCGTCAACTTTGTTTGGGTAGAATTTTAGGGGGCCCGCAACTTTTGCTTGTACTAGGGCCTAACACGGCTCTCGGCGGTCCTGGTCGGCAATAATGTTAGTTAATCTCCTGCAACGTCGTACCTCTGGCTCTGTATCATCTGCCTTCTTGCAATCATGCTTGATAAAATATCAGAGACCAGTCTGATAGTTTGTTTTCCCAATTTATCCAATTGACACGCCTCTAACCCGTAATTCCACAATTCGCCTCTTCATAGTCACTTAGCTGAAGACTTTAATCAAGTTTTAGCACTTAAAGCATATTTTCTGCTAGACGAAAGTATTCAAAACCAACTCTTTACATGTGAAATAAAAATGTGATCACAAGTTTGTAAAAAAAAATAAAAAAGCGATAAATTAATTCGTAAATAAAACTAAAATTTAATTATTTTTTACTGTATTAACAATAAATTTACATGCAAGAAGTTATTGAAATAAAATTACAAATTCTAGATTTTTATCTTTACTTGTCACTTAGTATAAGTATGTGGAAAATCACCTAGAGAAATCATATTTATGTAGTATTCT
This sequence comes from Listronotus bonariensis, assembly GCA_014170235.1. Taxonomy (NCBI): domain Eukaryota; kingdom Metazoa; phylum Arthropoda; class Insecta; order Coleoptera; family Curculionidae; genus Listronotus; species Listronotus bonariensis. Next base: position 85,363 of record JACEGR010002452.1, on the reverse strand, counting down.
TAATCTTAATAAATCTTGATATAAATATAAAATAAAAGTAAACACTTGTCTTTTCTAGGGTGAAATGATGATTTTTTCGTTCAATTTTAAAACTTTAGGATATTTCTAACTCTGGTAAAATAATGATAATGACTAATGCATATTGATTCAAGTCGTACTGGTTGGCACAGCCTCGCGCCTGTTTATAGCTATTTAATTTAAATCTGTATGTTGTCCTTACTGTATAGAATAAACATTTTTACACCTTTTTTTGTTACAGATGTCGAAAGTCGACAGATTTTTCATTGAAATGCGCCTGGCTACTCGACGCCTACAGTACAGACGCGACGTTACCCACCAAAAGAAGCCGCATGGAGTAAAACTACACAACCTCATTCTGTCCGACGAACTAAGACCAAAACACCAAGTACAAGCTACGTCACCGAATGAAAAAATGTCAATTTCTTTGACTGGGAAACTTACTGTGCCAACTGCATCAAAGAAGTCACATCAACGATCACAGGTATAGAGGACTAACTATTAGTTAGTGGTGATTCAGAACATATAATATTATTTTACGTAAAGTACAATAACAACAAGAAAAAGAAAACCATGACTAAATCCCAAAAAAAATCTTTTTGCACACCTCTGTAACCTTGGCCACTAAAAGTGGTTAAACAAGTCATTTTCAATTACAGTATTTTAACAATATCTCTAATCTCTGCAAACAATAAGGCCTAAGCAGTTGTTTTGTTAATTTTTTTGTTTGTATTTTTAGAGTGATGCTTCGGCACTTGTAGGCTCTGCAGGAAATAAAACTGGTCCTGCTAAGCTTTGCTTGGGTGATCTAAGCTCAGGCAGAGCATTTGACAACGGCTGCATGTGCTTCGAGAGCCGACGTAGCGTAGTCAACGATCTTAGGGGAGAAAAGACTGAATGCACCTGCTTGGTAAGTTAAAAATAATTATTATTACTGTGATAAAAGGTGCGTCTGGAAACGAGTATTCTAATTAGTATGTTTAAAGAGGTCCAATCGGAGCTATCTTCATTTGAAAGAAAAACTAAGAAAATCTTTAAGAAAGAATTAGGTTTACCCAAAGCATTACTAATAAAAATATGACAAAATACCAAATATACTACTTATCATAAAAATTGCAACACCTAGAAAAACAATGTATCAAACGAAACCGGCTGTTTTATATACAATAATATTTTGGCGTAAAACGATACCACAGAAAGTTCCTGAAATTTTGGATATAACCAAGGGATTTCACTTGGCATTGCCATTGAGCATGCTTCTTATTATGAATGATCAATGCCTTTTTGGGAAATTGTGTACGTTTGCAACTTGAATTTCATTCCTCAACTTACTAAAGTACGTCGTTGGAGAGGCAATCTATTGAGACTTCACACTACCATGCCCCATTTGTGTTTTATGAGGGACATATCAGGAGAACGTGGAGGCCAATGTAAAATTTAAACATCATGGTATCCTGGATAAGTCATAGTTACACGAGGGATATGTAGTCGTGCATGATCCTGCTAGAATAAGGCGTTACCTACACGTTGGGCGTAGTATTATAACATTTGGGGTCCAACACTTCCTCTAATTGTTTAAAAACATACTGCCTAATTTTGTAAATCAAATAAAAACAATATATGTAACTTTTTTTTGTCAAGTGGCAACATTGAAATGTTAGTAACTTAATAGGGAAATTACCAAAATTACGTATTGCCACTACAAAACTGCCACCACATGTCAGTTATTATGAGGGGGTCATTTCATTTTAGTACATTTAGAGGTCCATTTTATTTTAGTCATTTGGTCCATTTATTAGTTCATTTAAAGGTCCATTTTATTTTAGTACGTTCGTGAATTTATTACATTATTTCTAAATCTTGCAATTTTTATAGCAGGTAGTATATGTTTTTATTACAAATTATATTTTGAAAATGGTAATCTTGAACTTTCATATTAGCTGACATGTAAAAATAAAATCAAGTAAAATGTTACGAGGCCCGATACTTCTATTGTTTCCTGTTTAGATTTTCTTGGTTATTACAGTGTGTTTTCTTTCAGGCTCCAAGACTGAGACCTGAACTGGAATTCATGCAGGCGCTCATCCTAATTGGCAAACTGTTAAGTTCGATACCTACTAAGGAAGCAAAAACGACAAGACTTGTCGCAGAACTAACAACATTAAATCTTAACTTACCAGCGAGAGTTTGGTTACCCCTAAATAGTTCTGCGCCGCATTTAGTCGTTAGGATACCGCCACAGGTGGCGGCTGTTTTAAATTCCAAAGATAAGGTACAACATATCACTATACAGATAAATAAGTAAAGTTAAGACCATATTTATTTCATTCTAAAAGCGATGCCGCCAAGTACACAAAAATGATAAATCAAATAAATCCTTTTGTGAACAATGATTTATTGCAGCAAAAATATTTAACCCGATGACTACGCCACGGGTTACAGGTTTTATGGTACGCCAGAGACGAAATAAGAGGATGTTTTTTAAATACGTGTTACGTGTTTTCGCAATATTTTTATTTATTTATCTAAAAATATATAATCAGGCTCTTGTCAGAGGCGTATGTGCTTTCAAAAGGGTTTGTTTACTTTCATCATTTTTGGTGTAGTTGGCGGCATCGCTATCTGAATGAAATAAATATGGTCTTAAGTATATAAATAAAAATGACATATAACGTTGTACCTTTTGTTAAGTTATGTCACAATCTTTGGGGCCGTTCCTAAGGTGACTTGCGCCCTGGTGCAAAAAAATATTGGCCAGCTCCTATACGAGAGTGTCTTTTGGTAAATTGAAGTATTTAAATTTTTTAAGACCAAAAAAGGTCCCCACTTTTTTTAAAATACATTGCTATGTCCCTAATTTAACATTGCTCAAGTATTAAAAAAGGGTACCCACTTACATTGATGTCTTCTTAATGCAGTGTTGCTTTTTTCCCTTTGTATAATATTTTCACTCTTTATTTCAAAATTTTCCGCCTCCGCAGCATTGCGCCCTGGTGCCTTGCACCACCCGGTAGGCACGGCCCTGACAATCTTCATAAACTGGCAAAATTTCCTTAAAACCTTTCTTAAAATTTACAGTTTATACATACAGTGTATTCCAGGATAGGTATTGCAAGAAGAAAAATTTACCAAATATATAAAAAATTTAAACGGCATTTGAGGGAAAACTGTTCCCGTGGTCCAAATTAAGAAATACAAAAATTTTACTAGAATCAGCAATATACAGAAGCAAGTTAAAACTATAAATAAGAAAACTATCCAAGAGTAAAGTACTATTCCTAAAAAATAGGGAAAATGGACAATTAAATATTGATACAGAATTGTATTTTATAGATATAGCAGTAAAATTAAAAAAAAGCTTTTTGGTTAATATTTTTACCCTACGCATTGGTATTTTTTAGATACCCGGTATAAGAAGCATTTTAGAAAATGTATTTTTAATTGTAATGGACATACAATAGTAAATAAATATTAAAAAAAAAAACATTTTTTGTTACTAGAATTACCATACTTTAAATTCTCGAAATAAAATACAATTCTCTACAATATTTTCTTTACAATTTTGCTTTGCAATTTATTTTTAAAAATATATGAACTTTATGTCGGTCATTTTTCATTTGTATAGCTATAATTTGCCCTGTATATTTCAGATTGGAGTAAAATTTTGAATTTCTTAGTTTTTCGACCATGTGACCAGTTTTCCCAATATGCCGTTTGGAAATTCAAAAAAATTTTAGTCCACTTCTCCTCTCCGCAAAGAAAGCCTGTCCTGGGACACGTTGTTTATGCACTAATATTTAGTGACTTTTTTCGACATGTTGAGTGTCCTCATTATTAAAGTCTTATTATATTAAGTATGAATTCTAAGACACAAAAAATATACAGCAAACAAAGTTAAACAAATCAGCCATATTGGAAAGTATCCCGCGTGACATTGTTTTGCCAATAGTTAACTTATCACTAGTTTAAAAATAAAATTACTAAATATTACTGCATGCAAGATATGCTGTGTTAGCATTAGATAGGCAAAAGTTATTAGGTATTTTATGTGGGCTGTGGAGTTAATTTAAGGAGACTTGAAAAGTACAAGTAAGAAGTGGCAATTGTGTTTTTAGGCGCCGTACATACTTTACGTAGAAGTAGTTGAAGTAGACGATATCTATAGTTCACCAGTACCAAGTAAAATAATGCCAACATTAAGACACACAAAATCGGAAGAAAACCTGATACACGAAACGGTTTCATTGTCAGCCTTTAGTGTGTGTGGAGGGTGTTATGATGACAATGATCCTGACTGGAGTCAGGAAGATGATGAGATATCACAACAGGTAGAAATATTTTTATATTTTTTTTTTAAAATATTTTTTGAATAGAACACCTTTTATACAGGGCTATTTTTAAGTTGGTACTTTTCTTTACACACTGTATAAAATCCAAGGAAATAAGAACATTTTTCAAATAAAATTGTGTCCAAAAATGCTTTTTTTTCCGAGATACAAGGGGTTAAAGTTTTAAGAAAAGAAGTCCCTTTTATCATAACTTTCCTACCACTCTAAATATTTCTACAAAATTTTGTACACTTCTTTTGACCATTACATTATATTTTTTACTGTAAAAGTTTTTAAAAAATATGTATCAGTGGCGTTCGAACAAGATTTGCATTAATTTTTTTTAATGAATAAAGATAGTATGCCAATGATTTCTTTAATCAATATTATTTGTGAAATTCGCATTTCCTTTGGAATTAGTTTGATCTTTTAATATTTATCCGTACGACAAACTCGTTTCGTTAAAAAAATAATAATAAAAGCTATTTTTATGCATGCCGAAATTGCTAAATTCTAATATGGTGTTTTGTACAATTTTTTTTTTGTGTAATTTGTATTAAAGTAAGGTCAGATACATATATTACTACAATTTTAATGTTATTAAAAAGTGGTTGCTCTTAGAAAGTTATTACATAGTTAAAAACCTAACTTAGAAATAAAACACCATATCAGATTGTAGCGATTTTGCCATGCATCAAAATGTTTTTTTTTTAACAAAAACCGTTTGTTGTGCGAAAAATATCAAGAAACTAAAATTTTTTTAACCCTTTTTATTAAAAACTGTAATGTAATAGTCAAAAAAAGTGTGGAAATACCTGGAGTGGTAGGAAAGTTATGATGAAAATTTTTTTTCTTAACTTAAACTTGACCACTCTGTATCTCAAAAGGAAAGCATTTTCGAACATAATTTTATTTGAAAAATATTCTTATTTTCTTGCATTTTATACAGTGCCAGTGTTAAAAGGGAAAGTACCAACTTAAAAATAACCCTGTATTTGTTTAAAAATTAAATTTAGGATAAATAAGCCTTATTCTTTAATCAGAAATTTTCAACAGGGTTTAATTTTACATTTTTTATTTTAAATTTAAAGTGGATTTATAAATCTATTAAAAGAGATGAGTTACTTGAGATATTGTACTAAAAATGATCTCCAGAATAACTACTGGTGTATCATTGCTTATTAAACCTATCTAGCTAGCTATTGTTTGTGTCTCATAGATCATATTTCTGCATTACAGTACACTCAACTGAAAAAGACTGTTGACAGAGATACAATATCTCAAATGAGCCAGGAATCCAATGACTCTGGAATACCACCAATGTCAATACCAGCCAGCGAAATTCGTAGACGCTTATCAGACTTTTTCCATGAAGAAAAAAGCAAACAGTTTACTCATGATCCTGAAGATCCCTCTGCTGCTGTCTTGAAGGAGCCTTGGCAGGTAAAATCATAAACTATTAATAAACATATTACCAACATTTCTTAAAACTCAAGGAATTATTCTAGGAACAAATAATTACGACCTTGCAAAAATTCTATATTGGTATTAATTGAAAATTATTGTAGATAATAATATAATTTATTTAAGGATCATAGTTTGTTATTTTGTTTAATAACTTATGCCTGAAATTAAGATCAAATAATTTTATCTGTAGTTCTTCTAAAATATGTTTTTACTTCCAGGATAAAGAAACACGAATACGCGAAACATCTCCATATGGTCATTTGTCCACATGGAAACTCCTGTCATGTATAGTTAAATGTGGAGACGACTTGAGGCAAGAGCTTATGGCGTTTCAACTATTATCAGTATTCCAGAAAATCTGGGAAATGGAGCATGTTCCTTTGTGGGTTCATCCATATAGGTATGTTATCCATTAAAGTAAATATTAATATTCTAAATATTAATTAAATGCAAAAGGTGATGCCTTAAAATAGTTAATTTCTTTTTCGCCTTTTTTAAACAATGTTTTTCATTTTCTATTTCCTCTTTGTAATATTTACATCTTTTATTTTTTATTAAAATAAAAAGACTGGATACTGTCATTGTTACCTATTCTAAAGATTACTATAATTTTATTTCAAATTGTCCTTGATAGGGCAGAGATGTATGAGATGTATTACTTTACATAAGTAAATTTTATCTTTTACAATTGAAATACTTATTGTTAAAACACGATAATTGACACACCCACAGAAATCTGTTTTATGACCTAATATATTTCATTTTTATTATGATAAGCGACAATAAAAGAGTTTTAAGTATTGTCCTTAGAGTTTATTAACTCATTAAAATGTATTCAAGTTTATTTTTGATAAAGGTAGATATAACACATTTTTTTACTTAAAAATTTAATAACTAAATTTGTTGGTATTTTCATCGCTCTTTTATCTTTTCAGGATATTGGTTTTATCAGACGATAGTGGCCTTATAGAACCCATTCTAAATACTGTATCTCTGCATCAGGTCAAGAAACACTGTCAACTATCGTTATTGCAATATTTCAAAAAGAATATGGCCCTGAAACTTCGGAAGCCTTCTTAACAGCACAGAAAAACTTTGTACAGAGTTGTGCCGCCTATTGTCTTATTTGTTATTTAATTCAAGTTAAAGACAGGTAAGTTTAAACAATTTTTTTAGAGTTTGTGATTTAAAAATCTACACCAGTGGGTTATCTAGCATGTCATTTCATATGTTACATGTACCATTTTTTTGTAGGCATAATGGAAACATACTCTTGAAGAGCGATGGTCACTTGATTCATATAGATTTTGGATTTATTCTGTCAACCTCCCCAAAGAATTTGGGTTTTGAAAAGTCGCCATTTAAACTCACTCCCGAATTCGTTGAAATTATGGGTGGTGAACATTCTGACATGTTTGAATATTTTAAAATTTTGATCCTCAAGGACTGATAGCGGCAAGAAAACATCACGGAATGATCATTGACTTGGTTGAGATTATGAGATCAGGTAACCTAATTTATTTTTTTTAGAAAGGGCGCTTTCTAAATTGTATTTGAAACTTTTTATAATTTTACTTAATAAGAGCTAAACAAAACCTCCCTTTATTGATTTAATAATAGTTACAACTTAAAAACTTACTGGTGAAATAAATGCTATTAATAAACTATGTACATTTTACAGATATTAAATTGCAAAAATATCTTATTTATAGTCTAATAAAAATTGACAATAATATGTAGAAAATTAGAACTAAGTCACTTTATTTCATCTTCGGAATTATTTGGTGATAATGGTATAATTTTTATTATGATATTGTTGAATGTTAGGAACATGATTTCCTAAAATATTTTTTGAACCTTTTAGAGGACTTTTAAGAACCGTCTAGGAACTGGCGGTATCAAATGTGAAGATATTTGGTCACTTAAATTATATATAGTGTTTTGCAAGTTTAAAAATAATCTGCATAAAAAAACAAAATAAGCATTTTTGCAGTACAGATCTAAAAAAATATATGTTACTAAATTATACAACTTTCCCCCTTCTTATAATGCTAATTTAATTAGATAAAAAAACACTAGATTCCAGCAGATGTTACAGATAAAAAATATAATTCTTCAATATACAACTTTTTTATAGGCATCACTTTACTTAATCTAAATATTATGTTTCTAAAATTTGTAATGCTTCGCATTACTCAGATGTGATTGTAACCATACATCAATTGAAGGCGTTTAACCAATTATAACCGCGACAATAATTGATGACAACTTTGACGTATAATACATTGTTTAAAAAATGTCAACATGACCGATTGGTAAATACCGTTTTAGAATTGGTTCTTCGCCTAAAATTGATGATAGTTACCGAATTTTGGACCAAGACATTCATTTTTGTTCAGGGGTTTTATTTTCGTTATTCTCAAGTGAAAACGGACAGATATTATTTTAACACTTATGGTACTAAAGCATAAGCATAGCCAGACTCAGGTATGGAGGCAGCTGCCTTAACTGCTTGTAGACAATATTAATTTTTGCTTGTAGAAGTGTCTCTCGGAAAGGAACAAATTTAGATGGCACCACAGTAGCAACTGGGAAGATTTTAAAAACAGGGCTATGAATTCAAATTCAAAATTAAAATCGGTATCGACGTTATTTAAGGAATTTTGTAGTTTATATTTACTAAATTATATTTCTCAACTACACAAGTCACGTAAACTCTTATAAGAACTCATCTTGTATGGGGACAAGTTCATAAAGTGTTCACCTATAAACAACAAAAATTATAATTCGAAAAATTCGCCGAAATGGCGCTCGTGTAGGTAATGGAAATGATATGAATTTAGCGGTTTTAAACAGAGTAAAATGTGCTGGAATGACAGATTTAATACTTTTTGTGACTTGTGCAGTAGAGGAATATGCAGTATTAAACATATCAACTCATGTTTGTAGTCACATATAAATTAGTAAATTTAACCTACAAAACTCCTAGATATCTCTTTTTTTTTAAATCTTTCCACTTGCGACTGTGACGTCACTTTAAATTGTTCCTTTTCGATGGACACTTTTTAAAACATTTAGGTGGTACTCTTTCTTTCTACCCTTTATACTTAAAAGTAGTAAATGCCCGAATTAATGTTCGTACAGCAATACTGCCGTCCAATGAAAAAACACTATATGTGGATTTTTATAACTTTTGAGAAAATGACGTTTAAAGATTTGCCTCATAAAATTCTTTGTCATTTACATATAAGATATAAAGTTAAGGGATGGGGATAAGGGTTTGTAAATCAATTTTTTTCTTATCTTATTGTTAAACATTTAAAGAATATATTCTCAAAATTTTAAGTCGATCCGAGCAAAACTCTTGAAGTTATTCTTTAGTTTAGAACTCCGTTTTTTAACCATACTTACAAAATGGAAAAATTTATTTCTTTTTTTAATCATTTTTTTTATAAGAATATTGATTTTTTTTGCAAAAATAGAAAGATTTAAGATAACAGAATACGAAAATATCAAAAACACATTTTAGAAGAAAATGTCACATACGGTGTTTTTCCGGCACCGTACGGCAGAATAAACATTGTAAAATACACCTTTTTGCATTTAGCAAAACATGTTTTTTAATTTCAGGTAACCAGTTACCATGCTTTAAGTCTGGTGCTCCGACTGTTCAAAACCTACGAAACCGCTTCCACATGAACATGACTGAGGAGCAGCTGCAACTAGAAGTCAATCGGATGGTTGAAGGAAGCATTCATTCCCTTTCGACGAAACTTTACGATGGTTTTCAGTATTTTACGAATGGGATACTATAGCTTTGTGATGATTTTCAAGACTGCATAGTTTAAAACAGTTGATCATAACGTCTGACTTGGTGGTAAAAGTGTTTAGTAAAAGCTTAAGCATAAGCATAATAAATGAAACTTCAACACACTATTAAAATGTATTAAAATAAGTCACTGGCTTTTTACGATTAGTATAAAATGGAAATACATTTGGTTTTTATATTTTTATTTTTCTAAAACCAAATTTGGCTTTACATCTATTAAAGAAATTGTTTTTATTTTTTATTATTTTACAAAGTATATGATCAAAATGTGATTTTAATGTTTTAATTTAAAATGCTAAAAATGCTTTAAGGACTTTCCCAAGGAGTACTGCGACCATTAAAGTCTCTAGAGGCGTCGACACATCTAAAAAAATGGCAGATTTTTTCAAAAAAAAAAAAATAAGTGATAAAATTAATAATAGTCCAGACGGAATACATGATTGCAAAAAAATATTGCCTTGCAGCAAACTAATGGTATAGTTTTGTTAGGTGCATCCTAACTATGTAAGAAAAACACTTCCGGACCAAAATAGTGCGTTAGGGGTGGTTTTAAGGGTAAAAATGTTTTTTTTCAATTTCAAGCTAAGCAACAACAGTAACAAAACAACATTAAAAAAAAACTACAACTTATGTAATAACTAGTTTTACCCTTATTTTAGAAATTTTCGAGAAAAGTTGAAAAACGGTTTTTCGGTTTTTCATTTTCATCTTTTACAAAAATAGCTAAAATAAACAAGTTATCATATTTAAACGCTATTTTTAATTGAAAAACATTTTTTATATCCTCAATGAATGATTTTCAGTTTTGGTAAAAATTCTAAAAAAGTTAAAATGATATATAATTAAACGTGCCCTAAAACGTCCATCACGACAGGACTTACATGTTAAATATGCAAATTTTAAAAGCTTATATCTCGAAATTTAATCCCGCAAGGCCTATTAAAAAAATTCCTATGTATAGAGGGACACTTATAAGTATGTGTATTTGAAATTTTAAAAAAATCCTAAGAAAAGTTATTTTTTGGGAACGTCCTTAATGATGCATTTGCAAAAATTGTAATTATTACGAGCAGTACCTTCTATCTTGGTGCAGGAAGAGTGGAAAGCTACCAACTGAAAATAAAAAATACACTTATCACAAAGTACTGCAAAAAATAAAAACCTATTAATAATAAAAATGTACCCTTTAAAGCTTGAGTTAAATTTTAAAATTATGTCTGGTGTCACTTATGAAATTTGCATTCTATGGGTGGGTTTGATTAAAACATAATAAGTTGCATCAAAGAAAATGTAAGTTTGGTGTCTTGCAATTTAATAATGCAACATTTTCTTAAGAGCAAATTTAAAAAACATCAAAATGTATGCATAAAAGCTGAAGCGATATTTGGGGACCCTAACCCATACAAAATTTAAATCTGTGGTTTTAATATTTGGTTTGTATCTTTTAATATTCCATGTGTTTTGCACTTTGAAAAAGAGAATATAAAAATTAGATTTTTTTATGTATTATATTTAAGTTTGGCGAAAGTTCCCAAACTTTTTTTTATCTTGTGGACTACTTGCCATGTTTTTCAGTTGCGGGTAGATTCTTTACATACTTAATATTATTTTATTTTATAAATTTATTCGTCTATCGTCGAAATGTGTAGCAGTTCCTTCCCACTAAAACAAATATGTTATAGGAAAAAAATGCATTTTAAATGATGTGATATGAAAGTTGCTATTCCCTAGTGTGAATTAAGATTTAAAAAATGTCCAGATGACTTATCTTTAAGATAGGCGTACAAGTTCATTAAATAAACATACTACAGTATTTTTATTTATGGCGTATGTATAAAGTGTCATTATGATCAACATAATAAAGTGAGGTGTTTAATCTTGCAAAATCGAGTGCAGTTTTTATTGTGTTTTTACAATCTGTGACTGTTATGAAATTAAATCCTATTGTGAATAACTTTTTCCTAAGAATGCCTATGGTATTTGTAGAGTTTTAGTATACGTCCTAAGGAATTTCCAAAGTAACTATTTATCATGTTATCTTTATATTTAAGCTCATGTCATATCATACCATGTTGAGACACCCGTGGTATGTTAGTTCTCAGACCATCAAGGTGGATTATCACAAGATTAAAAAAAAAAAAACATTTTATTACTTTAAAATACAATAAAGTTCTTGAAATAAAATAGATTTGGCATAATTTGAGTAGGAATGAGATGAATAATGCGTTCAATTTCCCGTTAAACTATGCCTCAAGCAACTTGTATAAAATGTAAAATAGTTTTTTTAATAAAGAATAAGAATAGCTTTTTACACAAAAATTCGAAATATCATAGTCTAATTAAATGTATATTTCGCTGGTGTTTGATCTAAATTCTTAATCACTACCGGAAGCAGTGATTAATTTGTAAAATACGTCAACTGTATGTCAGTGGTTCCTTTTTAAATTTTACAAATAAACATATTTCATACCCCATAATATGTTTAAAAGACTATGGGATTAAGAATGATATGTATATATAACATAAAACCAAATGGACTGAGCCATTCAATCGCCTTTTATAAAATATGAATCTTGCGTTATTTTATTTAGTAATAATAAATGCTCAAAAATATTATTGATATCCAATTATAGACTTTAGGCTAAGCATAGGAAATAGAAGAGAACGTTATGGTAGGTGGCATAAATGTTGCTAGTTGTGTTACCAACTGTTGCTTTTTTTTTAGTAGGTAACTTTTTCTTAATTTATGTGTTGCTGTGACATCGCATCGCTCAGAGTGCGCGACTAAGTTTTACTAAATAGTTGTGGCACTTACTGTTGGTTTAATGGTCAACTATATTTAGCACCTCTAAAGAGAATAGATTAAAAATTCATTTGAATTAACATGTCTTCTTATGCAGCTTCATGGCCTCTAAAAGTTACCTGTTAAGAAAAATGCTACAGTTTCTGCTGTATCTTTTTAAATGTATTTGTTGCTTAATTTTTTTTATATGCATGCTTATCAACAAATTTTGTTGTAAGCAATGTAAGGTTAATTATTTGTGGACCACTTATGTGCTTGTGTATTGGAGGATAATACTCAAAGGTAAACAAAGAAAAGTTTCAATGCCAAATATGAATAAGTGACTACTAATTGTTTTAAAATATCTAAGTAATATTTATTGCCCATTTTAAATAATATTATATACTATGATTATTTAATATCGCCGATTAATTGGATTATTTATAATAAAATTTTAGGTAATACATTCCAGTGAGAAGAATTGTTACTATTGAACAAACCTATATAAATAATTAATGTTATATATAGCTTACTCCAAAACGTTAAATAGGCGTTTTTACTCACTTTCATAACTATTTTTTTATCATATTCTAAGTTAAATAGAGAAATAGAGCGCCGCTCAAAAGTTCTAAAAATATATCCGACAGTTTTAGTTTAAAACATACTATGTTTGTTTAAATTGAAGTAATTTTAAAGCAAAAAAACATTTTTTTCATAAGAATTTTTTTCTTGGCCAAGACTGTAAAAAAAACAAAAAAACTATAGGTAAATCAATGTGTTGTAATAAGTACAGTGTACTTCATATAATTTGTAAATAAATTATAACGTTAAGCTAAATAAAAATGGCCGTTTTATATTGTCTTTTATATCGTAACTCTGGTGATAGAGTAACTATTTTTTGTTTCCCTAGAAAGTACTTTATAACTGGAGCCTGCTGTAAATACCTACTGCATCTTTATTTGTTAAAATATTTAAAATAAAACAAAGTAGTATAATATAAATTGAATATGAATGTTGTCTTAAAAAATCGTTGTATATAAATAAATATATGAAAAATATAGCCATCACTCTTTTAAACTAGATAATTGACGAGTATCCATCCATTTTGTAAAATACTAAAATATAAGCTAAATAATTCTGACTGAAATAAGTCTTTTTATTAGGTAACGAAAATTATTTACTTGCATCTGCATTTTTACATTGTTTATATTCAATTAAGTCAATTCTTGAAATTCAAACAAAATAAATAAGACTCTAGCTAGCTGCATATACTTTTATGTATATCAAAGAATTACTTTAATTTATCTATGCTATTATACTCCATTGATCAAAGTTTAAAATAATAAAAAATAAAATCGTAATGGTGAACTCTAAGTTTGTAGAAATCTGAATTGGTGTTTCCATAGAATAAAATAAATATTGGCTTAGAAAATGTAGAAAATCCTAATTGTAAATATATACCCATTATTGAATGTTACAAACTCATTATTTTTCGTTACTTAAAAATTTGACTTAAACAAATATTAAATGCAAAAAGACTGAAGTGTCACTGTAGGCTTTTTGCAACCCTAGAAAATGATTTTATATTCTGTTATTTAACGGCATTAAATCAAAATATTTTTTTCGTACCAGTTAAGATTACATATATAAATATCAATGTGTTTTATGATGAGATTTTTTATTATATAAAATGTATTTAACAATAAAAATATATAATTTTAAAAAGTTTTTGTTTTATGTGTTATTTCCTTATAATCTTTTAATTGAAACCCATTTGTTTTTAAAATAATTGTTTCAGAAAATTATAACCTTAAGTTGTCTTCTTAAGGTACGCGCACATACAACAGTGTCGGACGGAAGGAAGGAACGGTAGGCGACGGATTTCTATCAGGGTATCGCACATATTTTGTCAGTATCGAATATGACTTTGAGCGATGTGTTTTGGAGGAACAAAATGTTTAATAGGAAAATAAATAGGACAATTATTATAATACCGATCACCTAAATCATACAGTTCTTTGTAATTTTGAACCTTTATAATTACCGTTTTGTGAAAACTGAATATAACTAAAATCTTATTGATACTGCAGGCAAGGTCTTTTCTCACTTAAGGATTTTTATCCGTGACTTATAAGTGCTTTCAAGAACACGGGTAAAACCAATCCTTACATAGTGGAATGAGAATCATGTCTTTTGGAGGTACCCACTACAAATTTATTAAAGGAATTTTTGGCAAAAAAGCAGAAATTAGAAACGTTTTTAGCGCGTCAAAGTTTTAACCGTTTGCATATTATCCAGAAGGCTTTAACGGCCTGCCACGTGACCCACCTGGACCATGCATCTCCAAATCTATATTACTTTTAGCACGATTACATCGTAAAGGTTTTCGTTAAGTTGCTTCTCAAATTTAACGCGACTTCTTGATGCCTTCGACCACCTTCTGTATAAGTACAGACAAAAAGTCAACGTTGGTACAATAAATAGTTTTAAGTTGGTGCAAGGAATTACATATAGAAGAGTGCATTTTTTAAATATCACTCTATTATTCGTTGGCCACCTTTCGATAAGATCGACCTTTTTAGATGCCTTGGGTGCAACATGAAGCTAACTAACTATATACGAAACTAAAGTGTATAAATGTGTAAACAAGATACCCTAAAAACTGCTGCTTAATGAACTTTTTTCTATGCCTTTTTAACGGTAAAAGATGTTTAAAATGTTAATATATTTACCGGCTTTTAGTTTATAATTATTATTATTCAATACTTTAAAGTTTTAAACATTTTTAATACAAAATTTTTTAAATTTATATCCTGGTACACAATACTTATGCCTTAATTTTTTTTAGCTGCTTTCGCTGTGTATTGCAATACAGATTAAAACAGTCTAAAATGATATTGAAATAAAATACTAATCTGCATGCTTTAGCCTAACATATTTGTTGAAATAAATACCAAGAATTTAAAATACTAAGCATAAAATTGATCTAGTAAAAGTGACTATTGGATTATGGTCTTTAAAATAATCAGTGGCGGCGCCAGCTTTTTTTTAAGTTGGGCGATATCCGGCAGAGAAATTTAGAGGGTGGGCAGTAAAATGTGCAGTGCAATATTGTTATTATATGAATACAGGGCGTTTTAAAATTCAGTACAAATAATTTAGAAGCTCATTTTTAAGGTCCCATAAACTGAAAACAAAAACCCCCTTCAACCTGCAATCATCGCAAATCGGGTAAAAAAAAGCTGTGGCAACATTTTCGCAGTTAAAAAGTTGTATTTATTGTATGTCTTAAAGAAGTTAAAAACCCATAAGTTTATTAAAGATTCTTCCACCATAGGGGGTTTTAATGGGGATAAAGCCTGTTGATGACCAAAATTTTATGTGTAAGATCAATTTTAAAAGTTAAGCTACACCAGCATAATGGCCGCAGAAAAATTCATTTTTGCAAATAAAAATGGAGGTCATATAGCACCTCGTTTTAAAGGTCCTAGAATTTTCTACCTAACGCCGTTTTGTTTTTGAAAATCGGCAGGGCCGTTCTAGACTTACAAGCCAATTTCATTAAACCCGCACTGTTTGTACGGTATTTAAGCCAAATTTCAGACGGTGGTAAGTGTGGAACAGCTGGGCCGATTTTCAAAAACAAAGTGGTGTTAAGTGGAGTATTAAAGGGCCTTTAAAACGAGTTTCGACATGTTTCCCATTTTTATTTGAAAAAAGGGTCTCATTCAAAAAACAATTTTTTTTTAAATAGGAGCTTACTAAATAATTTATATAAATGGAATGGTTTTTTTAACATGACTTTTTGCGTTCAATTAGCAGGTTGGGCAAACGGTTGGGCGAGAGCAATTTAGGTTGGGCGCTCGCCACACCGCGCCCACCCCTGGCACCGCCACTGAAAATAATTCATTGAGTTATTTCTGAAGAAAAAGTTATTTTTTCTTATTTTTATCAATGAGACAAAGTACAAAGCACTGTGTAACGGTATCGGCATAAACGGTATCGTCCCGATTTTAATTCAGTAGCTATATTCTTGCGATGTTTAAAATACGGTGCCTACCGTCCGCTCACATCTGCGCTGCTCCATTTAATTTTATTGGGACTATTTTATTCCGTTCCGTACCTTTGTAGTACTTTTTTAATACCCTGATTATTTGTTATTTAATTGTCAAAAGACAAACATTTTGGGTTAGTATCTTAAAATACAACACATGGAGAACCAAGTCTTTTTCCTAATTTTCACTGTCCTTTCTTGGGAATGTATTTTCTAAATTAATTGTACTTTTTGTTTCATTCTATTGTTTATTTATTGGTCACTGTCCTTCAGTATTTTACAACATAAACAGTACAGAACTAGCTTCATTTTCACTCTATTCCCCTTCTTTATGCACACAATTATTGATTTAAAGCTAAAGTGGTAACCAATATTTGATTTTCATCTCTTAAAACCTCATTTTTCTACGTATTTTACACTTTTTTAAATTAAATTGCATAGCTTCACTTTCAATAGTTGCAAGTTATGGTGGATGCTCCGGAACAGTTAAAGCATGGTTTGCTGCGTTTCTAAAGAATACCTTCGCAATTTATTTGATAAAAGGTGTAAAATACATAGAAAAACGGGGTTTTAAAAGAAAAAATCAAATATTGTGTACCACTTTGACTTAAAATTAAAAATTGTGTGCAAAAAGAAGGGGGAATATAGTAAAAATAAGGTTAGTTCAAATACCAATTTTGATAGTGAAAACGTTTATGACTAAAAATTTACTCAGATTCGTGATCAGTGCCCCAAAAAACCCCGTATACCAAATTTGGTCTAAATCGAATTTGCGGCCACTTTCTACATGATTAACGAAAAAAGTTCTAACAGAATGTTCTACAACTTAGACACGCTAGGGATAAAGGAATGAATAAAATAATCGGTACCTGATGGGCTTTAAAGGAATGCATGAAAGCGGTACTTCATTTTACTTAATTGGAAGTCACTAGAGAAGGAATAATATTATATTTATATAATATGTATAAGTCTTTAGGCAAAAAAGTTTAAAAATACGTATATAACGGGATTCCTTAATAAACGCAACTTATTTAATATAGACTCATTCGATTTTTTGGAGAAAAGAAATTTCCTTTTTTCTTTAAAACTATAGGCATTGGTCATTTGAACTTTTTTAACGCGTACAAAAGTACAGTTAAATTTATTTGATTTGCTCTTTCATCTTTCTTATCGTTCTTATATTTTTAAAAGAAAAGCTATCTACTGGTTAGGTAAATAGGTATTGGGATATCGGCCAGTAAAGCAACAACAAAGTATATATGTGACTAATCCAATCAGAAATGTTTACATGCGGGTATTTACGTTAGACTGTTTCTTTTCCTCACATTGCCTATGGGTTAAGTTATTTAGCTGAGCCGGTAAACTTTAGTAAGTGTATCGTGAGAATAGATATAAATTTTTTTCAATAATTATGCACGTCCGTCCCTGTCCAAGGGACGGCAAATAATTAGCTACGGACCACTAGAGGTCGCTAGTAAGCTAAACATTTGACAGTTAGGTGGCGTCAGTAACATTGTAGCCCCTTGCTGTTGTAGCCTAAATGTTTTTACTAAAAGAAGAACATTTCACCATAGCCAACCTAAAAAATTGTAAACATTCATCTGTCAGTTTTGCTTTAAAAGTGAATTTAGAAAGGGAGACATATTTTTTAATTTTTTTTTCTCAATGAAATGTACTAGATAGATTTTAACTTTTAACATATCCTCCATAAAGTGTATATAAAAAGTGGAATTAATCTTAGTTGGTAGAAAATCAACGCGAAAAACAAGGGTTTCTCTTAAATCACAACCCACTGAAAATGTGGGATTCGTCTATGTTCTTAAGCACTTTAACTCCAAAATTCTACGTTGCTTTAACTGGAACTTCTTCCCTTATTTCTGGCTTGATATTAATTTTTGAATGGTGGTACTTTAGAAAGTATGGAACTTCCTTTATTGAACAGGTATGTAACACAGTTTTATCTATGATAACATTGGATTACATACCATAAAAATACTCTAAAATTTTGTATTTAAAACTAGTAAGCACACTTCTTAGTGCAAAGTTGTATTTGCACTTATTTAAAATACTTAGCATCAGTATTCGCTAACAGAAAACAACTGATTATTCCCAACACCTTTTAATAAAAGTGGCATTAAAATAAGATACTTATTTGTAATTAGTAAATTTTAAATAAAAAATCCCCTTTGAAAAATTGTGTTTCATTTTTTATGAATGTCAAAACATTTTAATATGTTTATATTCTTCATATTTATTTTCAATATTGAAACACACAAAATTTAAAACTGTGCAAAATATAAATCACCACACTGGTAAGATATTTCTACAAGTGATCATATTATTTTTATATCTTAAAGTCTTATTAATAAATGTAATTACCTATAATCTGGTCATTTTATATTGAGAAAAATACCTGCATAATAATAAATATTTATTTACCAGTTTAAACAATAATTACATGATCTGAATAATGAGTAACAAAGGCAAATCAATAAAAATCCAACTAAGAATATTTTCGCGCGTGGGAGTCTCACAAATTTACAGGCATTACCCACCAATTACCAAAAAAATATGATAATAAAACAGACTATATATAAACAAAAATAAACTAGACAAATAGCTAACATAATTAAAATATATCTAATACATATATGCTATATAAATAAAACTAATATCTTTTATCTAGAAAAATTATTACACATACATTAAAGGCATTCACAAGCTTAAAAAAACAAATCCAAACAAAATGGGAAAAATCTATAAAATAAGCAATCATGACACTGGGAACATCAACACACCACAAAGTCAGAGTTCTATCATGTATTCTTTTTCATACTCAAAAAACTATGAATTGCATGTCTTGGCTTATACATAAGCCATTGTTTAATTTTTGTCTTGAACAGATGTAGCCTTTTAATATCCAAATTTTTAATTTGTTTGGGCAATAAATTGTACAGTTTTGGTCATATATAAATGTGGCATCTTTTACCTATTACCTTTTCTACTTTCAGAAGACTAGTCACACTTTGTCTGTAGGTATCTGGTGCTATACTCGTGAGTGATAGATAACAAGGTTTCCTTTTCTTTATACTTTCTTATTAACAAATGTAACAAAATACAATTGTGTGTAATATTGTTCGGGTGTTTTTCTCAATTTAAAGTGACCAGAATACATAGTTACTTAAATTAATATAAAGATAGTTGGTATACAAAAAGAGGTAGGTTGATTTGGTTTAATTTTAAAGTGGTGATGGTCATATTAATGTAGGTTTTTAAAAAGTTTGTATAAAACTGCTTCTCCAACATATATGCTCAGTTTTAAAATGGCCACTTAAGTTATGGTTCAGTTGAACTTAACTGGTTCATGAATGTGTCCATTTAAAATATATTGCTGTCCCTTTTGGCATTCACTTCATAGCAGTATATTATTAATTAGCAGGTTCAAATACCAGTGTTGTTCATCTGATACATAACTGAAGTGGCCATTGTAAACTGGGTCTTAATGGTTCTTAGGTATCTATAAATCACATAAGTCCGTGGATAAGTGGAGACTACAGAGATGATAACAGCAATAATTCACAACCTGTACAACCCCCAGTTCCTGAATGTAAAGTATGGCGTAATCCACTTAATTTGTATCGGGGAGCCGAGTATCAAAGATTTTATTGGGCAACAAATAAAGAGCCTTTAACATACTATGATATGAATTTGTCTGCTCAAGATCATCAAACGTTTTTTACATGTGAAGCTGATGCAGGTAATTTAGTAAATCATCCTTCTATCTTCTATCTATCTATCTATGTAACGGAATCTTTGAGCCTAATTTTTACCAACTCCCAGCGATTCGATTTCTTTGAAACTTTGCACACATATTAAGGACCCATGACAATGCAATAATCTGCAAACAGTATCCCGTTATCCTGGTTAGGATCGCCAGGATAAAAAAATTCCTTTATATTATAAAAACAACACCTGTGTTGCCATCTTTTGGCAACATCCCAAACTTTTCTCAGGAACTTTAGCTACTCTTGACAAAATGGCGAAGGAATTTTTTAGTGAATAAACTGGAGCATTTTTACATACATACATACATACATGCATATCGAACTAAAAAATGAAAAATAAATAATAGTTTAAAAAGACTAAAAAACACGCTTTTATATGCAACCGAACTAAAAATTAGAAAATAATTTTTCATTAAAAAAAATATTGTCACTTCAGAGTAAAAAGCGTGCGGTGCATTTTACTATTTTTTCATAACTTTTCCCTCATAGATATTGGCAAATATAATAATTATAACATTTAATATATTAAGCACCCCACGCTTTTTACTTTGAAGTGACAATATTTTTAATGAAAAATTATTTTCTAATTTTTAGTTCGGTTTGCATATAAAAGCGTGTTTTTTAGTTTTTTTAAACTATTATTTATATTTTTTCTTAATATATTTTTATCATCTAATTTGTTTTTATGTTGCTTGTAATATTTTCTTATTACAACTTGCTAGTTTGTTTGTTTTAAGTATGATTTTGTAGGAATGAAGCCCAAAGAAAAATGTTTTAAATACTTTTTAAATTAAGAAAGTTATGCTGATTAGTGCTCCCTCTTGTTATAAGGTTTAGTTTAATTAAAGAGTATTATTTTTTTACATTGATCATTTATATTTTAAAATAAAACATATTGAATTGTTTACATTTTATTATGACTTACACTGTAATAAATAATAGTTTAAAAAACTAAAAAACACGCTTTTATATGCAACCGAACTAAAAATTAGAAAATAATTTTTCATTACATAGAGTTTGTCACTTCAGAATAAAAGCGTGGGGTGCATTTTACTATTTTTTTCATAACTTTTCCCTCATAGATATTTGCAAATAGAATAATTATAACATTTAATATATTAAGCACCCCACGCTTTTATTCTGAAGTGACAAACTCTTTGTAATGAAAAATTATTTTCTAATTTTTAGTTCGGTTGCATATAAAAGCGTTTTTTTAGGTTTTTTTAAACTATTATTTATTTTTCATTTTTAGTTCGATATATCAATTAGTTTTTAAAAATAAATGCTCCAGTTTATTCACTAAAAAATTCCTTCGCCATTTTGTCAAGAGTAGTATTAGGATCTGTAAAGGAATTTATTTATCCTGGCGGTCCTAATCAGGATAACGGGATACTGTTTTTAAATTATTGCATTGTCATCGGTCCTTGATACGTGTGCAAAGTTTCAAAGAAATTGAATCGCTGGAAGTTGGTAAAAGATTAGGCTCAAAGATTCCGTTACATAGATAGATAGTTACAACCCAAGCTAATAAAAGCGTGTTTAGGATCTGTAAAGGAATTTATTTATCCTGGCGGTCCCTAATCAGGATATCGGGATACTGTTTTTAAATTATTGCATTGTCATCGGTCCTTGATACGTGTGCAAAGTTTCAAAGAAATTGAATCGCTGGAAGTTGGTAAAGTTAGGCTCAAAGATTCCGTTACATAGATAGATAGATTACAACCCAAGCTAATAAAAGCGTGTAAGCTACTTAATGTAAAATTTTAATTTGCAGTTTTGTAAACTACTGAAACCTCATTTACAGTAAAAGATTTTGTTTGTGGACAAAAAAATAAATTTATTTTAAATAGTTACCACACTTCCCTCGAAATTTCCTCAATTAATGTTATGCGTAGATTGTTTTGCTGCATAAACATTTATAAAAAAATCTTTAGTGTCTGTTTGTTGGGTAAATGTTTTATGACACTTATTTTAATAATAACTTTAGGTAAAGCAGAATATGAAATAATGCAAACAGCCTGGCGAGAAAGAAATCCGCAAGTTCGATTAAAAGCAGCCCATAGTGCACTTGAAAAAAATTCAGAATGTGCTACAGCTTACATTTTATTAGCAGAAGAAGAGGCCACTACCATAACAGACGCTGAAAAAATACTTAAGCAGGCTCTTAAAGTAGCGGAAGTAAACTACAAAAAGTCACAAGCAATGCAGCATCAGGGGACACTTATGGAAGCCCAACATAGGAGGTAATAATATATTTAAATAGTAGGGGAGCCCATGATGCTAAATGGGGATTTACTCGAGCATCATAGAGATCTATTCGGTGGCAAAGTTTAGATGATAAGAAGAAAAAAAAGTGACAATAGATTTTTAAATATGGTAAAAAATACTGTTATTATTTATTTATTTATTTGTTTTACAGTTGCTACAATAACTAACCATTTACAGAACAACACATAAGTAATATGATATTATGCAAACCTAACCTAAGAAAAAAAAATCAAATGTAAATACATTACACGTGGCTTACACATAACATAGGTACATTAATCAAAGAGCTCATCCGGGGTAAATAAAATTAATTTTAATTTAGCTTTAAATTGACTCTTCGACAGATTAAATATATCTATGCTCTGGCAGTGTCGATCATGCAGTTGTTGCATTCTATATAATGGGGCACTTAAAGCTAAATTTGATCTTGCCCTTCTACAGTAAAATGTCTCATAATTGTCCATTATTTCGTCTTGAAGAAATCGTTCGAATCGTATCGGATTATATACCGGGTGATTCAAAATCGATCACGTAACTTATGAGGGGTTGATTCTACTTGACAAAATAAAGGTAGAGCTTCATATAAATTTTTTTTAAAAATGTCATTTGTTTTTCAAGTTACAAGCCGTCAAAGTTCAATTTTTATTTTGTTTTTTCGCCATATTGCATTTATTTTTTAACCAATCCAGTTGATATTTAGGTACACAAATCGAGCTTTGCAGTTTCTTAAATTTTAAGACATAACTTTTTTAAATACCGCCAGAGGGCACTTTACCTAAAACCTAAAATTTATTTACATCATAACTTTGGGGATTTTGGAATATACACTGTTTAGCATGCAATTAACTCACCCTATCTAAATCTGATGCGCTCGAAAATTTTTGATGGATATATTTTTATTTTTTACAATCGACCTTGTATATGGGGCTCATATTTGGTAGAGGTACTTAACTGGAGTACAAGGCGTCCTCCGGTAATATTTATCTGCCGCGCTTAGTAAATCCCGAAATCCCCCTCTTGAGCTCCCCTACTATGAGGTTTAAATCAAGACAGGAGGGGGATAATAGGTAAAATAAGATAAATTTGCTTTTCAAGTTTTATAATGGATATCTCAAAAATAAAATGTTGATGACTAAAAATTCTTTTAGATTTATGATCAGCTTTCCAAAACCCCCATTATGCAAAAATCATCAAAATCGGGTGTTTGATAAGTAAAAAACTACCCAAAATTATAATTTTTATTAGTTTTTTTAAATTCATTTATTTATTTTTAGAGACACCAATGTTTTAATTTATATTAAGAGACGACTAGCAATGTGTGCTAGAAAACTTGGCAAGCTCAAAGAAGCAGTTAAAATGTTTAGAGATTTAACAAAAGAGGTGCCGCCAATCATGAATGTTTTAAATATTCACGAGAACCTTATTGAAGCTTTGTTAGAGATGCAAGCTTATGCAGATGTTCAAGCTGTTCTGGCAAAGTATGATGATATTTCTTTGCCGAAATCAGCGACGATATGTTATACTGCGGCTCTTCTTAAAGCAAGGTAATTGCCAATCATTTTGTAATGTGTATTATATGTTTAAGATTATTTTAGTGGTAAAAAGCCATATTTACCAAAGTAAATAGTTAACTATAATAGTAGGTATTAAAGTCTGTAAACGAAATTACAATGCTTTCCAATTAAAATGAGCCACCCCATATAATTCCCTTATTTGTACAATTACATATAAAACAATTCTAAAACCCGACTTTTTTTTTTAGAGAATAGCTTTTTGTGTTTAAACTTGTTCAGGTTTGTCCCCTCCTTCACCATCCCGTTCAATAAAAATTCAAATATTTAGAGGTTAGACATCAAAAAGTAGCAAAAGCAGTGTCGTTGTACAAAAATAACAGTTTTTATTCAAATATGTAAAACTATACTGGAAGTCTTATTTAAAATAATTTATAAGTGATGGTCGTTTCCGGTTAAATCAGAAGTGATAAAAATTAGTGAATTCGTAAAACAATGCACATTAACATGATATATTTGCTGAAGAAATTTTATTTTTATATTTAAAAAAATAAAATAGTTATAAGGGGAGGCTTTGGTCAGGAAGACTCGGTATTTAGCGTAAATTTCGTCAGAAACTACTGAACAGATTATAAAAAAACTAAAGACTGTCAAAGCGAGAATTTATGAGGTATCTTTTGACCCCTATTCCATTTGAACTTTTTGACATTTGGGTTGGTGGGGGAGGGGATAACCCTAAACAAGTAAGTTTTGACACAGAAATGTGTCCCCTTGACCTGTTTATTTATAAGTGTATGAATATAAGATATTGGTTTGTTTGAACCGAAATCCACTGTATGATAAAAACCAATAAATTAAAAATTACTTAGGGTTATTAGTAAAAAACAGATTTAGGGTAAACAAGTTTTTACTTTATCGTAATGTGTTTTCTTTATAAAACTTACAGGTTGGGAGTTTTTTTATGGTGAGCTTTAGGATTTGACTATTTTTGTGGTTACTGATGTGAGCGTTAAGTAATACTCCGTAAGCTTATTTTCTTGCCCATTTTTAAAATTTCTAATTAAAAAAAAAATGTGTCATATTAAATATTTGAAAATTAATCATGAAAATTTTTGCTGTGCTTTTTGTAAATTCGGTCAATTTTTATAATCAATTTAGCAAATTAAAAGGTATTTATGAATTAGAAACTGGCTGATTTACCAATAGAATTGGTGTAGATTATCACTATGTTTTTACAGGGCTGTGGCAGATAAATTTTCACCCGATATCGCCAGCAAAAGAGGTTTAAACAACGCCGAGCTTCAAGCAGTCGAAGCAATTCACAGA
Organism: Listronotus bonariensis; assembly: GCA_014170235.1. NCBI lineage: Eukaryota > Metazoa > Arthropoda > Insecta > Coleoptera > Curculionidae > Listronotus > Listronotus bonariensis. The sequence continues at coordinate 59,995 of JACEGR010002452.1, read as the reverse complement.
GCAGTAGAGTTCAATCCACATGTTCCAAAGTATTTATTGGAAATGAAGCCTTTAATCTTACCCCCAGAACACATTTTAAAACGAGGCGACTCTGAAGCCCTTGCTTATACATTCTTTCATTTGGCTCATTGGAAAGTGGTTGATGGAGCATTAAACTTGCTTCATTGTACTTGGGAAGGAACATTTAGAATGCTTCCCTACCCGTTGGAGAGAGGTCATTTGTTTTATCCCTACCCAACATGCACAGAATGCGCTGACAGAGAATTGCTTCCAGCTTTTCACGAAGTTTCAGTGTATCCGAAAAAAGAACTACCATTTTTTATTATTTTTACAGCAGGTTTGTGCTCTTTTACTGCGTTACTAGCTCTCTTAACCCATCAATATCCCGAGTTAATGGGGGTTTTTGCTAAATCTGTCGTTAACTGGGTTTCTTTGCCGGTTTACTATATCTACGAAAAAATTGAAAATATCTTGCCACCGAATCTGATACAACAGATTCTTCGAATCTAGGGACTACTTTTTGTTATAATTTTAGTGTTTTTGTTTGTGTTTGATTACCTGATAAAAAATTATTGGTAATCGTTTTCACTCTGATTATTTATATTGTAGTTATTGTCTGTCAGTGTGTTAAAGCTAAGTCGATTTGCCATGTGGTAAAAGAGATTACTTTTTTAAATCTCTCTAAGTGTTTTGAGAAATAAATATGACATATGAAGCATAAAATGGCTTTTATTTATATTTTTACATTTGAAGTTATGTTAGGAAAGCCTATATAAACAATAACACATGTCGCCATCAAAATATCTTTGAAATTTCGGTAATCCTCTTATGATTCCAAGCCATTTAAATACTTGTGGATCATGAATATCTAAAAAAAGTTAACATATTGGTCTTGTAAATTTTGAAACAGTAAGATATTATTTATGTTGCACTTTGAACCAAGTATTAAGTTATAAATTTACTGTTCCTTTATTATTTTTTATCATACAAAATAAAAGGTTGTTGGGTTAATGTTGTGGTTTCCAAAGCAGTTAATAGTTTATATAATCATTATCAGTTAGGGTATACAAAGAATCACAAAAAGTATGGTTAGTGTTTCAAAGATCTTTAAAAATACTACTTTTGTGTATCTATTTTTATTAGTCTTAGGAATATAAATACCATACCAATGCTTAGGCTTCAATATATCAACATGAAAAGCAAAAGCGCAACTACTGTAATATACTTACATACACATAAAAAAATTTTTTAGTAAATTGTTTTTAGTTTAGTTTTTAGTTAACTAATTATTTAAAATAAATTAAAAGAAGCATAATTCTAGAGACAAATAACGAATAATAATAAAATAATAAAGTAGGTACCAAACTATTATTTTTCCAGAAATAAGATGGTATAATCACTATAAGTGCTAATTGTTATTTTAAAGGCCTAAAAATTAAATTGCAACTGAGAGTCGGGTACTAATAGGAATAGAAACATTATCATAATGATTTGTTTATTGGGTATTTTTTATCAAGAACTGAAAATTTAGCCAATTCATTTTATAAAGTTGTGTAAAAACTATACCAAATTATATTTAAAACAGAAAATATTTTTCTATTTATTATTTGTACTTCGGATTATTTTATTTCATTAAAAATAATTTATTATCCCACTAATAAGAAAACTTTACTATTTTTTTATTATCACTTATTGTTTGTTGCTAGCAAGAATTTCCCAAGTTTTTGCGTATAGGTTAAGAATCAGCCTGTATACAGGGTGATAAACTTAAAATAAAAATAGTTTTTTATTAATATCTTTGTTTAGGCCAAAATTGAATTGGAATTTTAATATTTTGTTTATGGGCAAAATTGCCTTTTGATATTTAAAGGGAAGAGCATTTTTATTGATAAGTTAGTGGATATTAACATAGAGATAGATAGAACATAATTATTGTAAAAATATACTGAATGGCATATAGGTTTCTATCAGGTATACTTGAATTGAAATAGAGTAATGAATTTTATAATCTTTTTATTAATATTGAAGTAATAAAACCAACAATAGTATTAGTTTAATATAGTCCTTAACAGAGTTTTTATTATCTGCTGCCGATCGATACACATAATTGCATCTGCATCTTCCATGTAACCATATACCCCTAATTTTTTATAAACCATACCATTTGAGAGAAAAATTTCTCCAGAATCGGGAATTTTCCTAGTAACTGTATCATCATCTAAAAATATCAATACCAATTTTTATTTTCAATATTTTAAATGTATTACACCATTTACCTTCATACTGAGAATACTGTGGATGTTGCTTACAGTCATCAACAAAAATTTTACCATTTTCAAGTTCATATACTTTTTCGAAAAATTTCTGGTCCAAAAGTGTGTTATAATTTAAAATATTGACTATCTTTTTTAATTCCTTATCTGATAAAGTGCTCTCAATATCTCCAAGCTTAGTTTCAGGAACATTTTTGAATTTATTTGATGACAATATAGGAAAAGTTCATTAATACCAAAAATTTCCGTAGAGTTTTCAACAAAACATTTAATTTTTTGATTAACGTAGTAAGTGTTATTATCGTAGCCAAAATGGACGTGAATATTTTGTAAAAGTTGTTGAACAAATTCTGTTAAATTTTGTTTTTAACATATGCCCAAGGGTCATAGTTGTAAATAAATATGTTGGTATGTTAACACGGTTCTTAGAATCCTTTTCCGAATTAACTTCTGTATTGTATTTTTCGAATATGTTAGTATTTTCTTTTTACCTATATAATATGAGGTGGATCAAGAATCGACCACGAAACTAAAGGCGGTCATTTTACATGATAAAATATTGGTATAGCTTCATATACAGTGTGGTTTTTAATTGCTTATTCCTGAGCCAATTTTATAAAAAAATAAGTAATTATAACCCCGGAAATGCTTTATTTCTAAAATACAGGGTAAAAATGGTTTTTCAATAAAAAAAAATTGTCAACTTTTCCGTTAGCAGGAAAAAAGTATACAATGGGGGGGGCGAGCTTAATATATTACATTAATTCAATGGGAGGGCCCCATTTTGGAGATGGGGACCTTTTTTTGTTAATTGTCTAAAAAGTGTCCGCAAATCCGTTTTTGACGAAAATTGGTATACGGGGGTTCTTGGGGGTGTTGATCACGAATATGAAAGAATTTTGAAGTCTGAAACGTTTTATTTTATTACTAAAATGACTTAGTCTATGCTCTAATTATGAGTCATATTGATTTTTGCCGAAGCAAACATTTTCAAAAATTAGGTGTAAAAAATTGCACTTTGAACTTGTATCGTGAAGAAATGTCATATGAAGCTTTGCTATTATTTTATTATGTAGGATCGCCGCCTTAAGTGTTTTAATCGATTTTTGAATCACCTAAGTATAATACTTTAAATTTATTCTAAAAATAATTATAACGGTAAATTTTTTTATATAGGGTATCTGCTAATAGTACACATAAAAATCACAAAGATTTAATCAAATATACCTATATCCAAAAGTTGATAATAAGGAAGATAGAGGGTGTGAAAGTGATTTTTTAAAAATTTATTTCAATAAGTTTTGTTACTTCTTAAATATTTTAATAAAACTAGGTCTCTAGAGGGCGCTAGTGACACTATTAATTGATTTCTCTAAAACGTCCCAACATTTTTGTGCTACTCTGTATGTATCATCTAAATACACCAATAAACTCCCCTATATTTTCTTCCCAAAAAAGGTATACCTTGTAAGAATCGCTCTAAACAAGATATGTTTGCGTTTAAGATTTTTACTGCAGTCAAAAGGTATATGGAAGAATACATTAATTTAAACATTTCTTTAATATGAGGCAGTTTTAGTTATGGCTAATATGCTGTTTTTAAAGGCATTTTTGGGTTCAATAAACAACTTAAAGGTAAATATCATTAAAACGGTTGCCTAGAGCGATTTTTACAAATTATACCTTTTTATGTAGAAAGCATAGGGAGTTTCTGGTTTTTTTTTTTGATGATATATACAGAGTTGCACAAAAGTTGGGACATTGCAAAGCAATTTAAATAGTGTAGCCTCTTTTTTTTGCGCCCTTTCGGGGTCATACTACCCAGGCCCGACGACCGCCCCCTAGGTGGTGCACTGCAGCCTGAAGGCTTATTGTACCTTGACCTCTACTCCTTCCCATTCACACACCATTCATTAGTGTAGCCTCTAGTTTACACATAAAAAATAATATTAGATTTGAATAGCTGATGTCTAAAAACCCCAAGATACCGAGTTTTATTGAAATATTCAAAATGCATCACAAATTATCAAAATTAAATTAAACTATTCTTTTCACTTTGACACTCTGTACCTTATAATAAACTTTTAGATATAAGTATGTATGGTTAAAGCTTAATAATTTGGCAAAAGGAATCTGTGGTTGTTTTTGTGTACCATTAATTAGCGGACACCCTGTATAACAGACGTTTTCGTTAGCGTTTAAGGTTATCATTTATGAACAACGTTGCTGGTGGGTGTGGGACCGAAAAATTAAAAATAAGGCATAATTTTATTAAAATTATCTTTAAACACAATAATTAATTTTTTGTAAACATACCTTCACATAGACTCGTCCGTACTGAATCACACTTTCCAAATGGACATTTAGAACACGGAGTTCCTCTTTTCATACACTGGAGAACCAATTAAATTACCTCTTGGGCCATAGTTACATACTAACCGATGAAGAAACTTTGTATCTTCAGAAGACATATTAGGATTTTTAAACGTAGACATTCCACAACCAAAATATCTTGTTTCGGCCCACACCAGCTGTGTGTATTGACCAATCAGAAATTTACCCCTTTTTATTCTAAAATGTAGGGCAATAAATTTTAATGTTCTGATTACTATGTGAATAAATATTTTATTTCTTTTTGTTTTATATATAACACTTTAAAAAGTATTATAAGTAGTAAGACTAATAGATGGGATGAAAAAGTTTAGAGAGAAAAGTGACCAAATATGGAATAACATTTTGTTTGTACACATAATTTGCACAAAAATTATAAATAAAAAACTTTTCGTAGTAATTATTAACAATCATATATTTGTCCTTTATTTAGTAAACATTTTTAGTTACATTGATTAAGTTTAATTAAGATTAAAAAAACTAACAAATGATAAGGGTAGCTAAATATGGAATAGTACCCAAATATGAAATACTATAACAGTAGACTGGGCCAAAAAAATCTACTTTTATTTTATTTTATTGAAAAATATATCGAAATTATTGTTTACGGTAACAAAAAGAAAGTATCGTAAAGATTTGAGCTCTTAATATTAATATTTAGAGGTCCCTCTCATTTAATTTAGTATAGTAGTATTTTTTAAAAACCTTTAAAAGTTATGAGAAAGCGATAAAACAAAACGTTGCTACAGCGACGAAAAAGCTTGCTCTACTGGTATGTTACCACTTCTACTTGCGAATGGGCATTAAAAGAAAAGAGACAAACCTCTCTAATTGCATGCGTGAGTTTCCGTTTAAAAGAAATGCCGGTATTTCATATTAGGGATACTATTCCATACTTGGTCACTGTCTTCTATTACCTGATTTTGGGTTCAATCAGTTACTACAGATCCATGTTTTGTTTCAATGCCTACTATTATACCATTTATTTAAATATGAATTTATTCAATATAACAGTAAACGCAACATTAACTATACTAAAGGTTAAGAGACCTTTAAATTCGACATCATTTCTTTTAATTCACGTGTCATTTAATTTTAAATTTGACAGTGCAAATGAATTTTATGGAAATTATACAAAAAATTTATATTAATAGTTATAATGACTTTAGATTACTCAGAAATTGAAGAGGAATTTATACTATTTTGTTATTATTTCTTCAAAAGTAAGGGCACACAATTTTTTAAATATTCTTAAATACATAAGTGCATAGATATTAAGAGGATAATTTTCTCTTTAAAAAAAAGCCATGATTTTTTGTTGCAATATATTGTCTCTGGTCATGTGACTGAAACTTGGCCTCAATACGTTGTTGGAAATATCAGTTGCCTCAGACGCCACTGGACTTACTTATTGTAATTAAGTTAGTGATAAATTACTCCCTTAATGTCAATAATAATATTGCAAAGTTGAAACAAAATTGGATAAAGAATAGTTAGAAAATTTAAAAAAACAGTTTTTTTTAAATTTTAATACTCCGTATCTCAAAAGTTAAGAGGTTTAGGACATATGTTTATATGAACTTTTCTTCCTAAAATAAGCTAAGAAATCATACTCTGTATTTTCAGTCATAAGTTCTAAAACTTCAACCAGCCACCTTCTCTTCCCAGGCTACGAACTTATTCCGTCTTTTCGCCCACATGGGGGCGTGTGTGCTACGTTTGCAACGATCTGGCTTGTGCTCGAGTTTCTAATCTTGAATCGGGTAGGCCCGATGTCCTTTGGCTCAAACTTTCCCTTAGGTCTTCTACTAAATTTATCTGTTGTTTGTACCGATCTCCATCTGACAATTCCTATGTCGAATTCTTTGATTTTCTTTCAACAAAGATCGACAGTATCATTTCCCAGTTTCCAATTGCCGAAGTAATCGTGCTTGGCGATTTCAATGTCCATAATAAGGATTGGCTAGGCTCTTCAAAAACTGACCCTCAAGGCAGAGCAGCCGAAATCTTCGCAGTCAGTAATTCTCTTACCAACCTTATTATGACTCCTACCTACTTTCCTAGAGTGTCAAATTATAGCTCAAATCCCTTAGATCTTTTTTACTTCTAACCCTGAACCTTATAAAGCATCTGTTACTGCCCCTCTAGGTCGCTCAGATCATGGCTTGGTTACTGTATCTTACTCTGTACATCCTGAGGTAAATGAATTCATGCCACCACGCACCGTATGGCACTACAACTCAGCCGACTGGGATGGCCTTAGGGACTTTTTCGCCACGTACCCTTGGGACACTATCTGCTTTTCTTCCCAGGATCCTTCCGAAATCTGTAACCAACTGACCGAGTCAATTCTATTGGGCGTTGAAACCTATGTACCTCACACCAAGAAAACCATCAAACCCTCTAATCACAAACCTTGGTTCACTAAAACATGTGACAAAGCTAGAATTTTAAAAGTTCAGGCTCACAAGAAGTTTCTACAGGATCCTAGTCAAGAAAACCGACTGGCCAGCATTGAAGCAAGAAACCACTACCACCAAACAATCAGACGCCAAGGACTCCTTTGATAACCGTATAAAAAACAAAGTACTTTCTTGCTCAAATGGCAGCAAATCCTTCTGGTCCTTTGCCAAAAATATCAGTAGAAATTTCTGTACCAGTTCTTTTCCACCATTAACTTTGGAAGATGAAATTATTTCTACATCTAAAGGAAAGGCCGAACTATTTGCTAAACAATTTGCTGCCAATTCAACCCTTCATCCACCAGTCAATCATCCAATTCCAACTGTTCCCCCAGTTCCTCACAAAATGCCCAATATTATTTTTAAGGTAAAACACATTAAGCGTATCCTTTCTTCTCTTAATACCAAGAAATCGTCTGGGCTAGATGGAATACCAGCAATCGTTTTAAAAAAATGTGCTCCTGAACTTGCACCGATTTTAACCAGGCTCTTTCGAATTTCTTATGACACGGGTATATTTCCAGACAGCTGGAGAGCTGCACGTGTCCAGCCTATTCCCAAGAAAGGATCTAAATCTCTTCCATCCAACTATAGACCCATTTCACTCCTTTCAATGCTTTGTAAAGTAATGGAGAAATCCATTAATTCGCAAATTCTTAGGTACTTAGAAAAACATAAAATTTTACATGACAGGCAATACGGATTTCGTCACAAGAGATCTACAGCAGATCTTCTTTCCTTCGTTTCACACAACTGGAACAAGTCTCTTGAGTTTCTAGGTGAGTCCCAGATCGTTGGTCTTGATATATCTAAAGCTTTCGACCAAGTCTGGCATGACGCACTTCTTAATAAACTTCCTTCCTACGGTCTTCCAACTAAACTCTGCTCTTGGCTCTCCAGTTATCTTTCTAATCGACGTATATCAGTCATTGTTGATGACCACTCTTCAAGCTTTCACGAAATTAATGCTGGAGTGCCTCAGGGTTCAGTACTAGCACTAACTTTGTTTCTTCTTCATATCAACGACCTTCTTTCTTCCACAACCAATCCCATTCATAGTTATGCTGACGATAGTACCCTTCACTCCACTTTTCAGGTTCCCAAACCAATCTCTCAACCCGACTTGGAAAGCAAACGCAGAGCGATGCAGATATCTCTTTCACAGGATCTCAATTTGATATTGGATTGGGGCGCCAAAAATCTCGTTCAATTTAATGCATCCAAAAAACAATCGTGTTCCTTGTCGCGAAAAAAATCATCAAACACTCATCCTTTGCTTATGAGTGGCCAGGTTTTGCAGAGCGGGGACACATTTAACCTTGTGGGCATCACATTTGAGAATAACCTTAACTGGCATAAACACATTGTATCTATAGCTACCGCGGCTTCAAAAAGCTTGGATTTCTTTTCCGAGCCAAAAAGTATTTTTCTCCTTCCAATTTATACACTTTGTATGTGTCCCAAATTCGACCCTCTCTGGAATATTGTTCTCATGTCTGGGGAATGGCATCCCCTACAACCCTCAGCATTCTTGATGCCATTCAAAGAAGGGCTGTTCGTCTTATTAATGATCCTTTACTTACTCAAAGACTTCCTTCTCTTGCTCATCGTCGAGCTGTGGGAGATCTATCGCTCTTCTATAGATACTTTTACGGCTTCTGCTCCGACGAATTGTCCAGTATAGTCTCTCCTCTTGCAGTTCCCAACAGAGAAACTCGTGGTGCCGCGCGTATGCATCCCCATACAGTTTAATTGGACAGGCCCCGAACTTCCCATTTCGTTCGTTCTTTTATCCCTAGAGTTTCTAGACTGTGGAACCTGCTGCCAGCGGAGGTCTTTCCTTCCCCCCAAATCTTCAAGTTTTTAAGTCCCTTGTTAACAAACTTCCTCTTACCCTGCTAAAGACACCCACGGTACGTTAGTATTTAGGCTTTCAGCCTTCGTGGATTGTCCAAAGATAAAAAAATCAATTAAATTACACCCTGTATGTGTTAATTTAAAAATTTTGGAAAGGTGCGAATACTATGCTATAACATATTATCCTGTAGGACTAATATCGCGTTTATCTTACCCTGAAAAATTTTCTATATCAGAAGGAAGAACATTTTGAACTTGCTTATACCAGTTTAATATTAGGATTGCAATTTCCGGTATGTCCGGAGAAGACGTTAGTGCAGTTAATATGTTTTGTCCCACTTCAAAACGATCTAAAATAAAACATAGAGTAATTCAACTTCTTTAGGGCAAGGCGCAAATTGAGACACGTATTACGCGTGCGAGGTGACGCGACTAGTTAGACACGACTCGAACGTGTCACACGTGCCGCGTGGTGATCCGCATATTGACGCGCGTGTGTCGCGACCAACGGCCTCGAAAAACGTCTGATTTTGTACAGACCAATTGTTATTATTTAATTTAGGTCCCCTTTTCTAAATCGGATGCTTCAGAAGAGGATGTATTGTATAATTTTTTGTTAAGAAAGAAATTAAAATCACTCAATAGGTATATTCTATTGAAGAAAAAAGAAGTGGACACATTTTAATTACAACTGTAAGATGAGTGCTTTTGATTTTACTAATTACACAAGAGAGTAACTACAACAAACTTAGAATCTGATAATTTCGACAATAAACTAAACCATAAAACTATATTTCTCTGAAAACGCGCGACTAGAGAACCTGTGTCACTACCCCAAAAGCAACGCGTGCTCGAGTAGACGCGACTTGCGCCACCTCGTGTGGCTAGTCAATTTGCGCTGTATAATTTAATTTTATTAAGTTACAAAAGTGCCATTTTTGCAGATCCGCATATTACGCGTTGCGTGCATCTCAATTTGCGCCTTGCGTAACTCTATTTTAAGTATTTGTAACCTGTTTTTCTACATTCATCATGTTGAATATCATTATTTAAACCAATGCATTGATCTGCCCATCTTTGAGCAATTTCTGCTAATTCATTGTCCCACTGCTAAAAAATACATTTTGCTATGTAATAATACAAACTGAACATAAATTTACCACTTTAAACAGAATAAATATGATTCAAAAACGGAAGTTTTTCAACGGTAAGAGAATAGGAAGTTTCCCAAGAGAAAAAAATTCTAGTCATTTTATCTCCTTTCCATTTACTACTTGCAAAAGAGAAATGTTGCACTCTTTCATCCGAAATCTACTCCTAATTCGAAAGTAAAGGTCCCCAAAATGTAATAAATTCGTCATGAGAATGACTGAATCCGTTTTTAAGGCAAAAATGGGACTTCCGTAAGCATACATATATTTCCAAACAGCTCCTACAGGTTCTTTATGGACAACTTAGGATTTATAAAAAAATTGCCACAGTTAAAATAATATTGATTATGTACCAAACTGTTCATGTTTGCAGCTGATGGTTGTCTTCCCAGAGGTCCTTTTAGTTCCTGGCCAGACGCTATATGATTTCTGATATCATTATGTATATCTACAATATATTTTTTTACACTTGTTGTAAATTCCGGCTTTTTGTAATCCAAACACCTATCAGAAGGGCCTTCCTGAAAATAGTATAAAAGGAAAATATGTATGTAAAACAAGATATATATCATTGCTTTACATACCTTGTACCTACAAAGTGTATGACTTCCTTTTTGCACAATTTGCAATATTCTGTACAAAAAATTACTGTGTTTTGAATGAGCAGCAAGAAAATAATGTTTTTTATCTTAAACATTTTACTTAAAAAATACTTTTGACAAATAACTTGACAATTTTATGTCATAAGGTGAGTGATAAAACCACTTACTTCACTTTTTTATTAACGGATGAGTTTAGTCCACCAATCATGGTAATATTTTTTTCTAAACATTTAAGAATGTAGAAAAGGTTCACAATCAGAGGTTTAAATTCGGCCAAACAACCATTGGCCCAAACATTATACATACAGTGTGTGTCCCAGGATAGGTGTTACAAGAGGACAAATGGACCAACAATTTAAAATTTTTAAACGTCCTTTTGGGAAAACTGGTCGCATGGTCCAAAACTGATAAATACATAATGTTTACTCCGATTACTAATTCACAAGGTGAGTTATAACGACAAATATGAAAAATGGCCACGGGTAAAGTACCTTTATTTTTAAAAAATAGAACAAAATTGTATTAGTAAATGTTGTAATTTCATTTTATGTCAAAATATAACTTAGAGTTTAAGTAAAAAGATATTTTTGTCATTTTTTTCCAATTTGCATTGACAGTTTTTAAAATACTTGTCTTAAGGAAGCGAATAAAAAAATATATATATTCAAAATTATTAAATGTTCTTTTAATTTTGCTTTCTCTTGCCCTTTATTTAGGTAGTAATATGTAATGCAAAAATGACAATTACATTTTTTTCTCATGCTGTAACTTTAAATTTTTACATAATATTCAATTCTCTACAACATTTACTTTTACAATTTTGTTCCATTTTTATAAATAAAAGTATTTAGCTCTTGGGCATTTTTCATATTTTTAGTTATAACTTGCTCTGTATAAATACCAAGTGAGGTTAAATTTTGTATTTATTAGTTTTGGACTATGTGACAGCTCCGTACTCTGTAACTAGATAGAAAAGAAATTTCCTGAAATTGCCATATGATTTACATTGCATAGAAAGGACAATTTCTTCTCTATCCAGTTACAGAGTATGGGGTCAGTTTTCCCAAAATTTTGTTTTAAAATTCAACAATGTTTGAACCATTTGTCCTCTTGTAACACCTATCCTGGGACACACTGTATATCTTGTTCTGCCGATTTTGAAATAAATTCGATATATTTAAAACTGTTCTTAATTTGTTTTTAAACACCACAGCTCTCGCAAAATATATGTAGAGGGGTGTGTTAAACACCCTGGGGTAAAAGTTATCCTATCTGTGACGTCGCCGAACTAATTTGTTGTTTATGTTTAATGTTGTTATTCTAAAGGCCTCGACTGGTGGCCGGTACTGGCTACGATATTTTGTGGTAAGCGGAGGTTTAAAAACCAGTTTACATACAACAGAAATCGCTCCGACAATATATTTGTTTGGTTCATGCGGCGGGGTTTTTTTGCTCACGTATATACTAATTGTAAATACCTAGTACATATAACACATTTATACAAAAACCCAAAATACTATAATAAAATACACTAAATCACATTAAAAAAAGTTGTAAATAATTTCTATATTAATCTTTTTTGTTCCATATTTTCACCGCTTCTAAAAAATACCGTAGATATTTATTTATTTGAAGTTTGAAGATAATAATTTAAAAGCCAACGTACAAATGTACGGGCGATTCAACTAAATCAAAACTTTACAGGTACGTTTTCATTTACCGCTGATGTCGCGGGCAGCATCTGAAACCTTCACAATATTAGACTACAGTAAAAAGCACAAGCACGTGTAATTTTATTGATGTGAAGCGCCACAAAAGGTCATGCAAAACTGCCATATTAACTAACCAGACCTAACCATGACCCCCCTCCCAATGTGACATTTTTTATAACCATCTGTAGCGCTTTAAACCAATCAAATTCAGTTCCGGATTAACCCTATAAGCAAATTAAGCAATTGCTTAGAGCATCACGTTCGTGGGAGCACCACAAAAGGGGCACTAAAGATTAGAAAAGAAAGAAAATAGTAAAAACGTCGGTTTGTGTGTCATATTTTTGTTTTTGAGAAAGGTGAAGACTTTTTTTGTTCTTTAATAATTTTGGGTAAGAAATAGTCCTTTCTACTCTAGTGTATCACGAAGTCCTAATCCGGCACTGATCAAATTACACATGCTTGTGCTTTTTACTGTAGTCTCACAATATCCGCATTAATTTGCGCTAAGGCTATTATTGCTATGGTTAAACGAGTTTTTAAAATGATTCCGCGGTAAATGAAGACGCACCTTTAGTGTCATAAAAGCCATAGATAACATTTTAAAAAATAGACAAAAACCTAAATAAACCTTTTATACAACTTTTGTTATTAAGGTAATTTGGGTTAAAAGGCAAACTAGGGTAATTGTAGACGGGACTAAAATAATTCTTTTATTTTAAGCTTTCAACTCCCATTGTCGGTAATACTAGGTTACATTATTTTAGGGGTAAATGTTAACACGATTTACATCAGAAGATATTTTACCTAATAGATGCTATACAGCTAAATTAAAAAGTATATAGGCCAGTAAAGCAATAACGAAGCGAGCAAGATCAGTCATCCTATCCGAAATATTAACATGTCGGCATTCTTCGCCTAATCTTTACCTGATAGTGGTCTACACGCGTTAGACCGTCTTTTTCCACGCCCTGTCTGTGTACGTTTTTATTTGGCTACATGTGTGTTAATTGCAGATATAAAGCATTTTGCGGAAATTCACTATCTTTTAACAATTTATAACATTAAATATCGGCTTAATTACCCCAATTGACCCTAACAAAGATGGGTCAAAGATATTTGTAAGTACAGTGGTAACTTCGTGTGGGGCCAAGATGAGCCCAAGACCTACATTTTTAAACAGGTTAAATTATTTTGAAAAATGTTTTAAGTTTTTACTTATATTATTTTATTAACTTTTTTGATTATACAATTGGGACCGACACTTTTTGAGTGTATGTTACTTACTCTTACTTTAAAGACTAGTTTGAAATTGTTTTAATGATAATATTCTGAATAATAAAACAAATATACAATTATTCATTAGCTTGATGTAACAGATCTAAATTATTATCAATTATTGCTTTTTCAGTAGTGGTTGTGATATCTTCTTTGCTTGTTATGTGACCATGATTTGGTATACCTACACCATGTTTTTTCATGTGCTTTTTTAAACTTGTTGAATCATAGTATCCATGGTTACATACAGAACAAACATATGGTGTCTCCCCTGTATGAATTCTCGTATGCACCTGAAATTAATGAAATTTAAAAAATATATACAGGGTGTCCCAACTCTATTTATACACGAAATAACTTCGCCCCTGTACAAGATACAAAAATAAACTTAAAATAAAAAATGTTTTTTATTTGAATACACTATTTTTATTGACAGTACCAGTTAATATACAGGATGTCTCCAAAACATAATTTTCATTGTCAAGTGTGTTCTTTTAAAATGGAATACCCTGTATATTTTAACAAATTTTGACTTTGTATTAAATTCTACATCATAAATGTATAACACACTATCCGTCAAATATTGCTGGTTTTTGAGATATCAACACTATAATGATCTATTCATTAACGATTAAAAGTGAAAAAATATATATTTTGGTTAAAATTATTTTTAAATAATTTTGTCATTTCAAGAGTGACAAATAATATAATAACATGTAATTAATTATCTTCCATTGTAAGAAGTAGAAAAAGCTAACTCGGCTATTTAGTTTATTTTAGAAACAAATTTACTTACTTAACCTAAAAACCAGCCATAATTGACGTATCGCTGTTTATTTTTAGCGCAATTGAGTAAATAAATATGTGTCTAAAATAAAATAAATAGCTGTCATACCTATAAGTAGTTCTTACAATAAAGGTAATTAATTACATGCTATTATATTTTTGTCACTCTGACAGTGACAGAATTATTTAAAAATAATTAGAACCAAAATATTATTTTCTTTATCACTTTTAATCGCCAATGAGCATACTGCTGATATTTTAAAAGCCAGCAATAATTGACGTATAGTGTGTGTTGCATTTTTTGATGTAGAATTTAATACAGAGTCAAAATTTGTTAAAACACACAGGGTGTTCCATTCCAGAAAAACCTACTTGACAATGAAAATTGTGTTTTTGAGACACTTTGTATATTAACTAGTACTGTCAATAGTAAGAGCTTATCCGAATAAACATTTTTTATTTTAAGTTTATTTTTGTATGTTGTACAGGAGAGTTATTTCGTATAAATAGAGTTGGGACACCCTGTATATCATAGAGAGATGATTATAAACATAATTTAAAAAACAGTATCAATGATGTCAACATTGTATGTACCTTCAAGTTACTTTTTAAAGCAAATTTTTGCCACAGAAACTACAAACAAATGGTTTCTCTCCACTATGCATTCTCATATGGACTTTTAAGTGACCTGACTGGGTAAACAATTTCTCACATAGTTTACACTGAAATGGTTTTTCCCCTGAATGAACCAGTAGGTGGTTACTGTAAGCACTTTTTGTTTAAATCTTTTACTGCATTGACTACATTCATAAGGTCTGTCTCCAGTATGAGTTCTTGAGTGAGATTCAAGTTGTGCCTTTGTTACAAAACCTAAATATAAAAATGTTTTTAATTATTTAAAGACCCAAAATTTTGTAAGTATTTTTTCTTAATATAACCAATACACACAATTTACAGGGTGTCTGCTAATTAATGGTATACAGAAAAATCACAGATTCCTTTTGCAAAAATATTGTGATGTAATATTTTTTCTATACATAAGGGCTCTTTACGTCACTTGGACAAATATACCATATGGAACTATCTTCTTGGAACCATGAGACCGGTGGACAATAAAACTATCTTTTCTTTCACTATAAGACTACAGGAACTATTTGACTAACTAAATTTAGTATGGGCATACCCCCACTAGTAGTAGCCCATACAGGGGCTTAACTAAAACTTTAACTTTATACTTGACTTCACTTCTGCTACCTACTTTTTATTTAATATTTTTCTAATTTCTTTTTCTTAACTTCTCTCCTGCATTCTTGGGTAACTCTGTTTATATACAAAGTTTAACTCGGTTTTTGGTCACTTAGCATGTTTACGACCTTGCCCCTTCGACCTAGAAATTTACCTTGCTAGTTTGAGGTCTAAGCTTTTACATTATTTTAAATTCTTATATGTTTTACTTTAAGGTGTGTTTTTTCCATTATCAAAATAATTAAATAAATATTAAAATTACTAAAACTTACATACCCCCTATATAAGGTGTTAACAATATTAAGATTTAACTAACTATACCTATACCTATATCTAAAAGTTGATAATAAGTAAGATACAGGGTGTCAAAGTGAAGAAAATATTTTAAATTTATTTCTATAATTTTTTATGCATATTGAATATTTTAATAAAACTTGGTATCTAGGGGTTTTTAGACATCAACTATACAGATCTGATTTAAATTTTTAGGTGTAAACTAGTGGGCTGCTCTATTTGAATTTCTCTAAAACGTCTCAACTTTCTCGTGCTACTCTGTATACACCATCGGAGTAAACTAGCAAACTTCCCTATGCTTTCAACACAAAAAGGGGAACTTTGTAAGAATGGCTTTGGGCAACCATTTTCAAGAAATATACGTTTAAGTAGTTTAGTGCACCCTAAAATGCCTTTAAAAACAGCATATCCAGCCACAAGTACAACTGCGTCATATTAAAGAAATGATTTCCATATACTTCCAAATTTCTTGAAAAATGGTTGCTCGGAGCCATTCTTACAAAGTATACCTTTTTGTGTTTAAAGAATAGGGAGTTTACTGGTTTATTTAGATGGTAAATACACACACACAAAAAAAGTTTGCATGTTTTAGAGAAATTTAAACAGTCTAGCTAGTGCTCTCTAGTTTACACATAAAAATTATTATCTGATCTAAACAGCCAATATTTTAAAACGGCCATTTACCGAGTTTTATTAAAATTTTCAAAATGTATCAAAAATTATTATAATAAATTAAAAATATTTTTTCACTTTGACTCCCTGTATCTTCCTTATTATCAACTTTTGGATATAGGTTTGTTTGGTTAAGTCTTAATATTTTAGCATAAGAAATCTGTGTTTTTTTTTTCTGTGTACCATTAATTTGTGGACACACCCAGTATATTTATGGGAACTTTGATTAACATTAACATACATAGTTTAGGTAATTTTTCATTCTCAAGAAATAGGGTGTTAAACCTATTAAATTTTATTTTAGTAAATACCTTAATTAATTTATACTATCTATTTGGTATATTTTAGGGGTGTAAATAGGAGCATTTTTGCTTTACATTGCCTTAAAATTAATTAAAGTATTGTCTTTTACAATTAATGACTCAACTTTAAAAGCAGCCTGTCCATTCTGTTGTAAACAACACTTAATATTTTACAATGTCTTACCCTTTCCACATTTATAACATAAAAACTTTTTTCTCGTGGTTCCTCTTGATGCAAAGCTAAATGATTTGCTAAACCTCCTCTGCTGGCGAAAATTCTGTTGCAAATGTTACACTCTAATTGTAAGTATAACTTTGTATCTTCTGTATTGTAGACTTCCCCATTGATTAACTTGTGACGGTATACATGAATAAAATGATTGGCATACCTCTTAAAGCCTTTTCCACAATATGTGCAAATGTATGGATTATGACCTGTGTGTATGTTCATATGTTCTTTTTGACATGTGCTCTTGAAAATGCTAAAAATATTTGAGTTTATATAACAAAAGTTTAATAAAAAAAGTTAACTAAAAATTATATTATTTTGTCAAAACATTTTGAAGGATCTTTGCATTCAGAAAAATGTGTAATATATCTTTTTTTTATAAAACTTAATAATAAGAAAAGCCTACAATATTATAAATTACCCTATATACAGAGTGTTACAGAATCTTGTTAATAAAATTTAAGGGCAGATTATATATCAGAAAATAAAGAAAAGTTCTTATAAACATGAGTCCGCAAGTTTTCATTCTTAAGATACAGAGAGTTAAACTTTTTAAAAACTGGAAAGTTTTAAACACCTATTTTAGTAAAAAATGTTAGACTGGATAATAAACCTTATTTAAATAAGGTTTTATTGTTGTTACATACATTTAAAAGAAAAAAGTTCCCGCAATGCTTCCTTATAACTAAAAATGGTCTATAATTTATCTGCATGCTAAAGAAAGCCTAAAAATTGCACAGATATTTATACTGTCATTGGCGTATCGTTTTTTTGTTAAACATATTTCTTTCATTGCTGTTCGAGATATCATTGGACTCCTTGTATCCTGAAAACTAGGAATTTGCATGTTTACATGATCTTTTTTATATTTTTAATGGTAGAATCCGCTTTTAAATTTTCTTAACAAACTTTTGTAACACCTGGTACATATTAATTAACAGGAGAATTTTAACAATGACAATTTAAAAAAATCTTACTCTTTCCACAAACATCACATTTAAATGGTTTTACACCCTCATGAATTAAAAGATGTCTTCTTAAATTCTGCTGAAATCTAAATCTCTTTCCACACTCTGTGCATTCAAATGGTGCTTCTTTAGTGTGACTTCTCATATGATTTATTAACTTGTGTTTTTTATTGAAAACTTTATTGCATTGAAGACAACTATAGTCATTAGGTTGACAATGGGGGTTTTCTTTGTAATGTAGGTGGAGTTTAGTTTTAGTGGGAAAAGAAGCACCACACTGACATGAGCATATTTTCTGTTGTAATTTGCATTCCTAAAAATAATTATTCCCATTATAGCTACCAGGTTAACATTTTCAAAAATATATTATTTAGTAGGTATGAACCTAAATAAATTAAAACCAGACCCTTATAGCAAAACTTCTTTACTCTGAAGGTAAATATAAATTTTAATGTTTTTCAATAGCTTTATTTTTTTACCTGTGATTCCTTATAATGGCTCTTGAGCTGTTGTTTTCCAATAAATATTTTATTACATGTATTACACTCTGATTTTAGCCTTTCTGGTATACAATTTGGTACTTTCATGTAATGTTCCAATAGTAATTTTCGAACTAAAAAATTCTCTTTACATGTATCACAAGTCAGACTAAATTTTTTCTTAACTTTCCTTTTAAATGTTCCATTTTTATTTCTGATTTTGCTAGATTCAGTTATTAAACGTTTTTGTCTTCTTCTGCCTTCATTGGTTTCCTTATTCACATTATTTTCTTCATCACTACCATTAAAACTATCATTGTCTTCTTCACAAGTAAATTTATCACAGTCAGTTTCTAAATGAGAGTCCTCTAATATCGCTTTTAAAAAGTCTATGTTTTGCTTTGATTTTTCAATAAAGGCCGAAAAATCTTTAAATATTTGTATACATGATAAACAGATCTTCTCAGGCAACATACTTTCAAACTAAAAAATATTTTATAAAAATAAATAAATTAGGGTAAGTAGAGTAGGTAGTTACCTCCATTTCAGTAAGTATTTTAAAAATATTTACGCTGGGAATTTCAGAAATATCTTCTAATTCATTGGATTGTAGCAAGCAA
This sequence comes from Listronotus bonariensis, assembly GCA_014170235.1. NCBI lineage: Eukaryota > Metazoa > Arthropoda > Insecta > Coleoptera > Curculionidae > Listronotus > Listronotus bonariensis. Next base: position 40,677 of record JACEGR010002452.1, on the reverse strand, counting down.
AAACGGCAAATCCGAGGGAAATCTTTAGCAGTTAATTTATTATTCATGTTTATTTATGAAATATTTTTTAAATTTATTCTCGATATTGTTCTTCGTTCTACTGGCTTGGGCTATATTCTAAAGATGTTCCAAAGGGATCGAAAGGGATATGCTATAATTTTAAAATTTAAATCTTTGTTTGTTTTTTTTTAATCAAGCATAACCTCAAACCTTGTTTAGTTCCTCTTCTTTCATCTCAATTTTGTTTCTTGATACTAGGCAACTCGCCAGCTCTTCCCTTTTCCTCTTATAGATTTCCAAGGCTTTGTGGGAGAAAAATCTGGATAATCGTGCTGGTCCCCCAGAGAATTTAAAACTTTTTTATAAAATAAAGCTATAGTTTATTAGTTTTATGGCTTTAGTAGTTCCAAGACTATGCTGTGATTGTGATGGCTATGCTTTTGTCCCAGGCCGAAGTCTACCCTTAGGTAAATCCGGCTATTTCTAGAACGCTTGGCTAAGACACAGTGAGCCTGTGTTTGTATCTATCTACTTTATTAAATTATTATCTTGTCAAACATCATATCACCTATTTATTGCATGCCAATGCCATCTGAAAATAGCAAGAAAAAAATAACAAAGTTAGCACTTGGGGGCAGTGGCGACGCTAGAGGAGGCCCGAGCCACCTCTGAAAAATAGCTGGTCACTCCTGAAAAATTGGTGGGTCCCCCTTAGGATTAGTATAAGTGAGATGTTTTCTTCCTCCTTTGCTATTCAAAAATTTTTATATTTTACAAATGTTTTGGCCACCACTAAACCAAAAAGCTGGCATCGCCACTGCTTGGGGGCTTTAAAGCCAGAACCTGCTATTGCATTCGCCTCAAAACATATCTCCAATACTGCATCAACAATTTTTTGTCCGTGGCGTTAGCAAAAACCAAATTTTTCAAGAAGAAAGAAGAATGATATTGACAATTTACATATTTCTGACGTTTGTTTTTATAGGTTAGGTTTTTAGTTTTTAGTAGATAAAAATTAAAAATTTCTTTTTTTATACTAGAAATATCTAAGAATATAAGTACTTGGGCTTTATACAATAATTATACATATTTTTTCAATGTCGCAATGCTGTATCGACGATTTGTCTACTGAATTACTAATTTATATCTTTAATTATCTTGAGATCAGAGATTTGAGTCGGTTAAGACTTACTTGTAAGAGATTTAGGGATGTTATTAATGCGTGGGATAATATATTACTTAAGACAACCACGGTAGTAACTAATCAGAATAGTGAAAAATTTTTTAAGAAGGTAAAATAGAGGTTTTATATATATTTGTTTCCCATGTACATAACTTAAAATCGACTTAAAATTATAGGTGTTTTACAAAGATACCAACAAAACTTGAAAAGCTCAGGCTACAGCATAATTGGAAATATGGTATATATGATGAGAAGTCACTCTTTTATGTTAGAAAAAAGTACATGCCCTGGTTAAAATTAGATAGTGAAAATTTATGGTTTAGTAGAGGATCAAAAATATTTAATTATAAGAGAGATAAAGAAACAATTATCAACACAAAACCAAATTATGTTCTAACTCCACAGTATCGTCAAAGTTGTGTTAATGTGGGATTCTCCTCTGTGGATGTAACCAAATTTACTGTTAAGAATGATATTTTAGTAGGTGGACTCAGGTACTTTGCATTTGTTTTTTTCTTTTAAAAATCTGAAGTTTTCATAATTATTCAAATTAATTTTAAATCGATATTTAGATTTTATGTAAATATTATTTTTAGTGATGGAGGTGTTTATGTTCAAAACCTTCTTGATAGAAATGAGTATTATATTGATAAAGCAGAAAATACATTTACCTGTTCTGTGGATATAGATCCTGATAATTTAATAGTAGCTAGTGGAATGAGAAATGACTGTTTTAAAATATATTCTTTGCATCGAGATCCTTTAGGTATATATGGTATAAGACAATAGGTACCAAGAAATTAAAATTTATATATTGTCCAGACATGAAGTAAGATACCTCTACTTAATTTTTCAATATTTATTGATTTAATACAAATACAGTACAGACTAAAATGATTCCAAATACTACTTAAAGTCACCTTAAAATAATTATAAAAATAACAAAATTTTAGGATAAAATTCAACCAAAAATCATAGAAATTATTCTAAAATTATCTGTAATTCTTGTTTAGCTGAAGAAAAAAAAAATTATTCATATATTTAAGCACAAACCATTTAGTCCTTAAATTACAGTAATCTTCATGGGGTTATTTAAAGAAAAAAATGGAGAGGTAACCTGTATGTCATATTGGAACTAAAAATATAACTACCCTTAGAAATACACAATTTTACTTAACTGGTAAAACTTTTTACATAACATTTATCAATGAAAGTTCTCAACAAAATAAAATTTAAATAATGGTAAATTAATAACATAAAAATACCTATTAAATAATTTTTATTTATGCTCAACTTGAAATTAGTTAAGTTTCTTGACATTTTTAAACATTCAATTTGAAAATCCAAAACTTAATTTCTCAAACTTACCTATCACAGTGGTTAGATCAAATAAAAATTACTATTAAAACAGACATCTTTAATACTATTTTTTGATACTGTAGTAGAAAAAAATAGAATTTAAATTTTAGAAAGCATGATTTTGTTAAGACAATGTATTTTAATTTAATCTGATTGTTTATAAAATCATATTATATTCGTAAAAAAACCTTTTCAAAACGTTCTTGTCTTAAAAGGACTGCCATTTAAAAAATTATAGTTAGAAACGAAAATGTCAGTTTGCCAAATTGTTTTATTCCTTTTTATACTAGCCTCTAAAACTTTGTGATTATATTTTTCTAACATCACACGGGGTCCATAGATTAATTTGCATCCAATTGTTACTACATTCAGGCAATATTAAAAATGGCTCTTAAAAAATTAAGTTACTTGAAAACTTTTTAAAACGTCATCCTCTGATTTAGAATTGTCTCAGGAATCCAGAAATGGTAAAATATACCATATATTCCTTCCATCCGTAAAGTTAAAACTTAAACCGGAAGTAACTCAAAAGTGAAAAATATGGGAAAACCCTCCTCTTCTTGTACCATTTACCCATCCCAAGACACATTTTGCCAAGTCTTATACTCTAGGAGTTATGGCTCGTCTATCAAATTTGTTGACACCCGGTATTTATTTATTCTAGAATTAACTTTATTGCACACACAAGAATTGGGTCAAAGAGCTTGGTGTGTTTCATTTTGTGAAGACCGGCCCTTATTTGCTTGTGGTACATCTGCTGGAGGCGATCTCAAAAAATCACGAGGGAAATCAATATGGCTGTTTGATACTGAAAGGTGAGCTCTATAGAGGTTATGAGTAGTAATCAACTTTTATGTAAGAAACTAGTTTAATTTTTGCTAAACTCATGCTATGCATGCATTGTTTTAAACGCAGGATATGAAAGAATTTTTTTAGCTTATAATAATTATAATAATTTAATTACAACAGAATATGTATGAAAAAGTAATTTTTAGTATAAAGACCTTTTTTTAAAGGAAAATCTTTTTTTTTGCTCTTTAAAATATTTTGCCTCCATATATAAAAAAAGTGGTAAAAATTAATAAAAATACTTATTTAAATATCATTATAACAGAATTTTTTAAAATCTATACAGGTTGTCCAGTAACTAAGCTAATCCACTAATCTACCGATAAACTTTAAGGTGAATTTACAATAAAAAATAAGTACAAAACTTCATATAAGCATATGTCCTTAGCTTTAAAATATAAGAGGTGTTATATCCCGGCACCCATTGTCCTTCGATTTAATGTAATTATTACATTAAATCGAAGGACAATGGTGCCGGGGATCATAATCATCAATTTTAGGCGTTCAACCAGTTATAACCGCGATAATAATTGTTGACAACTTTGACGTATAATACATGAATAAAATTGATGAATGACCGCGCAACAGAAATTGTATTAAAAGTGCGATTTGTTAGGTAAAGATCAAGTTTTTCCACCCCACCGGGCTTAAATAAAATAGCCGCGGTATTTAATTACAACAGAATATGTATGAAAAAGTAATTTTTTAGTATAAGGACCTTTTTTTAGAGGAAAATCTTTTTTTTGCACTTTAAAAATATTTTTGCCCCCTATATATAAAAAAGTGGTAAAAATTAATAAAAATACTTATTTAAATATCATTATAAACAGAATTTTTTAAAATCTATACAGGTTGTCCAGTAACTAACTAATCCACTAATCTACCAATAAACTTTAAGGGGTGAATTTACAATAAAAAATAAGTACCAAACTTCATATAAGCATATGTCCTTAGCTTTTAAAATATAAGAGGTGTTAAAAATTTTAAAAAAATATCTTTTTTTGATAATAACATTCATAGCAATTTAAATATACGAAGCGATGTAGCTGTTGGGAAGCCACAGACGCCAATACGGAACCATCCGATCGAGACTACATCTGTCTGCGTGATTTTAAATTGCCTTCACCTATTAGAATCGCGCCGACTGCGAAGTGCGTGCTGTAATATGGTTTCTATGTTCGAGGCTTCAAATCAGTTGACATTCATCTCCAAATCAGTGAAGTATATATTAACAACATTATGAGTGATGAAATGTGTGGAAAAGGGTTAGGGCATTTAAAGATGTCAGTATTTTTAACAGTCCACTTTTGAATCAGATCATCGGTAATGACTGAAGGTCTCCCACATCATTCCTCATCATGAATGTTTCTGCGGACATCTTTAAGGGCCCTAACCCATTTCCGCATCATTCCATCACTCATAATGTTTTACCATATACACCTCACTGATTTGGCAAGGAATGTCAACTGATTTGAAGCCTTAAACACAGAGAATCCGTATTACAGCACGCACTTCGCAGTCACGCAAACAGATGTAGACTTGATCGGATGGTTCCATGATGGCGTCTGGGGCTTCCCAACAGATGTAGCTACACGGCGAGCATGCGCTAAACGGCGTCCGCAGGCGCTACGGCGGCATAATTTAAAAACGGTACTTAAAAACACGCCTCTACACGCCGATACAACAAAAAGAGAAATTTTCACAAGTGTAAATATTCTTTGAGGATGTACTTGAGTTGGCGAAACTTTTTTCTTGTATGTCAAAAAAAAAACTTTTAATAAATAGAAGAATTCTTCCAATTTGTTTAAAAATATTTAAACTGCTATGAACGTTATTATCAAAAAACAATAATTTTTTAAAATTTTTAACACCCCGAAGTTTAAAAATCTAAGGACATATGCTTATATGAGGTTTTGTACTTATTTTTTAATGTAGATTCCTCTTAAAGTTTTTTAGTAGAGTTACGTGACAAACTGTATTTTTTTTTATTATGTAAGTTCATGTATTGAAAAAATTATTTTATTTTTAAAAATTTGAGAAATTTCCTTAATAAAATAAATAACCTATTACATCTTCAAGACTTGCTACTGCTTTTATTAATTAAATGTTTGTGGAGATTTATATTATGCACAATTTTATAGAATATTACTATTGTCTAAAGTAGCAATTAAGGGTGGTCTAACTAAAAAGCACGATGTTAATTGGTAAATTAAAAACACAAAAGTTTTCAAAGAATTCTCTTACCAGTTTTTATTATGATAAAAGAATCTATGACAATTATGTGTGAAACAAAATATCAGCCAAATGCTCGCCAAGGCTTCAGTGACATACTTCTATCTGACGGTCCATATTTTCAATGACTCTGAGACATACATTCAATGAATGCAGTTTATAAATAAATATATAAAATAAAATGTGTACTTTATACATTATACAAAAAAAAAAAAAAGAAACAAAAGTAAGAGTTACAAACAATACAAAGACACATAAAAAAAGAGACAGAACAATTTTTTTACTATCATTGAAAAATTCAATAAGTGAGTAGTAGGCCATTGACACCAGATGTGCCCCCAAATACCGCTTTAGGCTGCTGACATTCTGATTTACTAGTCTCGATAGGGATTTAATTATAGATCTTATTATAATTGATCACTGAACATTTTTTGGATAAAAGTTAAATTACATTTTAAACTTTTAAGATTTTCTTTATGCCGCGTTTCATGACTGTGATTTCTACCAAAAGAATGAAATCATTTGGGGTTGTTCAGGACACTCAAATATGTAGGCAGAAATAAGTGTTAAATTTCTGATTCAACAAATTTAGGTTTACATGTTACAATTGATTAAAGATCAAAAATAGTTCTTATGTTTCTTTTTTGTAACTGAAAGATCCTGTTTGCCTCCAGGCCTCGCACCCAAAAAATGATTCCATATTTCAGCCGAGAATGCACAAAAGCATGGTATGCCATGATGGCGGTTTCAGGGTTTATTTCGGTTAACAAGACTTTTAAAGTATAGCAGTTGCCTGCTATTTTCCCAGCTAAAACATCAGTGTGCTTCCTTCAGTTTAGGCTACGATCAACCTGTATACCCAGGAAAGTAGCTGATGGCAGTGTTTCCAGTGATTTATTATTGTTTGGATATTCGTTGGAATAAAATTAGTTTGGTAAGAGAATTAATTAATCTGTGTTTTATTAATGTTCAAAAGAATATTGTTTGCTGAGGTTCAATGTCCTTAATGTGCCGAATTACCTCATCCTTTTTGTCTTGAATTGTTTTTGGCGTATTGACGCACACTTATTCTTTTAAATATTCCCAAACAAAGAAGTTCGAAGGTGTCAAAACACATAATGATGGTAGCAAATTAACATCGCCACGACGGCTATTGAATCTCGCGAGTAAAAGAGCCATTGTTCGCTGGCTGTGTTGCGTCATCCTGTTGATATCACATATCGTCCAGATCCATATTTTCAATGTCTGGCCACAAGAATCACGGTAACTTCTTGGCTCACCTCATTTTTTAGAAGATGAACGGCCCAATGACGCCGGCAACCCATAAACCGCACCAATCACTTTTGTGGATGCATCGGCTTGTCAACAATCACCCTTGGACTCCTAATTTGACCAAATGCAGCAATTCTGCTTGTCACATCTACGAAGACATTTGAACACTCAATCTGATGTCATTGAAAATATGGACAGTCGGATAAAGGGATGTCACCGAAGCCGTGGCGAGCATTTGGCCATTATTTTGTTTTACACATAATTGCCATAGAACCTTTTATCATATTAAAAAATATTAAGAGAAATTTGCAAAACTTTTGTTTTATTTACAAAAACACCGGTGCGTTTTGGTTGGAACACCCTTTATATTTACTTCTTTATTGTAGGTACACAGAAGTCATTAATCTAAAATTAGGCCAGTTTATCTCCGCAACTTTAGATATCAAATGGGATGGACCAAATAGTATTTGGTCCTGTGGAAATGACAGTCACTTACGGAGGTACATATTAGCTTTGTATTTTCGTTAGTTCCTACTGATGTAAGTTTGCTTTTAAGAAGCCTCTTTAAATAAAAGTTTAACCCTTTTCAACTTGGTTATACTAAGTTAATAAACAAATCTGATGCAGTTTTTACGTATTTCGGTAAACGTGTTGGTTTAAAGATATTGAAAAAAAAGTTTAGGTGGCTAAAGCTTAATGGAATGTTCTTAAAATTAAGTTTTTATTTTGTGAGGTATATTATGTAATCTATATAATTACGCATTATGTTGCATTAAACATCTTTATCTTTAATACTAATTTTTTTAACTACTACTGGTCTAAGATCCGAATAGAAAGCGACCTGCACCCATCTGTTTACCAGATAATAACTATTTTATAGTAAATATATTGTTTAAACAAAGGTATTGCTACAGGGTTGACCCTAAAATTATGGTCAAAGCCAAGGTTAGTTTATATTTATAAGGTTGCGACACATCCTCAACTTTGTTCCGCGCAGGGCACTCCACGGAGAAAAGTTGGCAAGACTGGGTAAAATCAAAGCTGATGATCAATCCAGTGGCGTCTAGAATTTGCGCATTTCATTCTGCATTGTTTTGGAAGTGATATTTATTGAAAGATGTAATTCCAAATGTTTTTATTTAAAGTAAAAAGAATTTACAACTTAATAATAATTAAAAACTGTTGTGTAAACGGTCGTTCTACTAATACAATAAACTGTATATCTTCGGCACTGAACAACATGGCTGAAAAATGGGGGATGTGACGTCATAACACGTCACAGCAATATGGCCTATATAGACCGACTTTGGGTCAAAGCTATATTTAAATTTAAAAAAATAACCCTCAAATTTTTTTAACACACCTTGTGTAATGGCACATTTTATTATGATTTTTTTACTTATATGACAGTACTAATATACAGGGTGTTTCCTAATTGCCGTAAAGAAAATTTAAGGGTGTATTCTTGAGCCAATTTTACGAAAAAGGTTATATAAACATAGGTCCAGAAATGCTTTGTTTCAAGATACAGGGTGTTGAACTTTAAAAATTAAATCGGGTTTTTAATAATATCTTAAATATGCCTTATCCGATTTTAATTAAATTATGCCTCTGATATTACTTAAAATAGGTAGTTTATTTAGCCCTAAACTAATTTTAATTGGTAAGAGCAGTGGCGGCATGGGACGCATATTAGCTAATATTATTAGACAAAAAATGTACGTCACTGACTTTTTTGCAACATTTATATTTTTCCGGATACAAACACCTAAAAATACAACTTTTTTGTGTTTATATTTTTACGTAGCTTGCTTACTTTTCCAGAAAAAAAATATAATCTGCTAAACTGCATAATCCTGAACCATACAAGGGCATTTTTTCTTTTAAAAATTAAGTGTTATAACTTCTTATAAGCAATTATGTAACAACAAAAACAAATACTTAATTAAACAAGGTTTATATCTAGTCTAACAAATTTTACTAAAAAAGTGTTTTAGAAATTGTTAGATTTTTTTGAAAAGTTTAACACTCTGTATCTTGTTGTGAATAAATCGTTGATCTTAGGAACGAAAAATTTGAGGACCTATGTTTATATGAACTTTTTTTATAAAATGGGCTCAGGAATACGCCCCTCTTCAGAATGTATCTAAAAAAAGAGGGGTTGCCATTATAGAGGGTGTGTTAAAAATGTTGAGGTGGTTTTTTATTTATTTAAATATACCCTTGATCATATTTTTGTAGGCAACCCTGTAACAATACCTTTGTTGAAATACTAGATCTTAGACTTTTTGTATTAACTATTATGAATATTTTCTTTGTTATTTGTTTTTATCAAGCTATTTAAAACAAAAACTAGTGAATTGAAGATATGTTCTGTAGTTTGGCTGATTCATTTAAAGAATGGTATTTATTTGGGTACACGCCAAAATTAAATTAAAAGTACTAAAAACCAAAAAAAAAAAAATTTAAACAAGTAAAAAGATAATTAAAAATCGACGTTTCGGTCAATGATCTAAGTTTCGGTGGCATATCTGCCACCGTTGTCAAGACAAATGGAATAAAGATAATCAAAATAAAAACTTACTGTTATTTAGGTTTTAAAATTCAATATTTTTATGTTTTTTCTCGGATATTCTGAAAACTTTGACATTAAATGTCAAAACATGTTTTTTTTTTAGTACTTTTAATTTAATTTTGATGTAGTACCCAAATAAATACCATCCTTTAAAAATAGTGAACATATGGTTAAACCCAATTCATAAAGTCTTAAACCCCTTTGACTCTTAAACATTATTTTTTTTTATTTTACTCTAGTGTTTTTGTGTTCAAGCATCCCTTTGTTACTGACTTTAATCTACGTATTTATATTTTATTAGATGGGATCTGAGAACTGGCAAATTGTGAACAGAAATTTCATGATGCTTTTGGAGCGGGTTTATATTGCTTAGACTACGATTATTGCAATAGCATAATGGTGGGCACTTATCTGCATGGAAGAGTCGCTTTATGGGATATTCGAACCAAAAGATGTGTACAGGTAAAAATTTATTGAATTCTTGAATATTACAGTTCATTAGGAAGCTTTTAAACTAAATTATTTATTATTATTAAGACATGTCATGTAATTTTTAAGAAATGTTTTTAGTGAATCCAGTATTATATGTAAACTTTATAGCCATGAATATGATTCTTGTAATAGATTAACCATGTATTGAATTTGTTATACAGGGTGTCTCTAAAAGATTTGGAAGAAATGCTACCACAAATTCCTGAGGCTAAAATATAACGATTCAACCCAATTTACCTTAGTCCAAAAGTGGATGAATTCGGGGATACAGGTTGTCAAAAATGTATTCTGGTTCTAGATTTTTATCAATAATTTTGTTAATATTAGGTGTATTGTCACAATATTTGTTAAGGGGAGGTTGGGTTGGCAGGTTAGAAAATAGAATCTTCAATAAAATTTTATTGAAAACTCTAGAGAGTGCCTACAGTATATTGCACAAATTATAAATGAAATAACTTTTTTGAGCTACTTTGTAGAATTTTTGAGTAAACATTTTTATTCTTCAACATATTTTACATAAACAAGGTATAGTGGTAAAAGTTGATGTGAATCTCTGGGTGATTTTAGAAATAAAAGTTTAAATAAACTCATATCCTAAATGGCTTAACTCATGAGATACAGGCTTGGTAAAGACTTAAAAAAATAAGATTTTTATCATTCTGTACCTCAAAAGTTAGGCATTTAGGTCATATGGTTATTTGAACTTTTATTCCTAAAATCACCCAAGTATTCACAGTCTTTCAAATAGGGATCTAATTATGAAACACCCCGTAGGGCTTAGACCTGGCAATATAGTAAGGGATTTTTTAAAATCCAGATATCTAAACAATGGCTCCTTAAATAAACTTTTATCACGTATACCTTTTTATGTAAAACAGGTTAAAGAATTCGACTCAAAAACTTATTTTGAATTTAATTTTTCCACCGCAAAAACCCCTCTATCCGAATATTGTGGAGAAAGGAGCAGCAGTGTTGCAATTCAGTCAATCAGCTGATAAAAATGGGTATCTAGATCAAAAGTGTCGAAAATATTTACCATATTTACAGAAATATACGATTTTGGGTTTGTGTCTCGGCTAGAAGCAAAAGCACTTTTGAAAACAAGGCATTACATTTCAGACAAAATATTAGGCATCATAGTCTAAAAACCTAAATAAAAACAAAGAGTAGTTACCAGCTAACGTTCCGCGTAATTTATATAGATGACAAAACGTAAGTTCTTGAATATTTACACTTAAACTGCAGGCATAACAAGTCCGACTTTGCACCTTTTGCTTCATGGCAGAATTTTTACAGAATCGATGATGACAACCACCAAAACACTTAGCACAAATTGTAGACTAATTCTTCTTGTATTTTTTATTGCATTTATTAAATCAAATTATAAACATTATTTAAAAACACGATATTAACTGGCACAACAGCAAGAAAAACTTGACTAAGATGTCAGAACTCATTAGTTCAAAATTGCATGAGGGCTTCAACTTGCGCGTAATTATCAATTAATAACATAATTATTTATAAAAATCTAAAACAAGAATACATTTTTAACACTCTGTATCCGAAATCATTCACTTTTGGACAAAGGTAAGTTGGGTTAGATCGTCATATTTAAGCCTCAAGGAATGTGTGGTACCATTTTTTCTGCAACCTTTAATGACACCCTGTATTAAGTAATGTTTAAGAAATGTATTTTTTAGCTTTATTTTATGAGAACGTGCAAAGGAGGCACGTTAAATTCTCCAGTGTACAGTTTGTCATTTGACGCGCAGTACTTATTTGCAGCAATTGACCAAAATTTGAATATAATGGATTTCAGCGTTTATGGATATGGACCCAAGAGGGATTACGTCAAAATGTTCGTAGAATAACCACTCTTTTTCGGTTGTATGTAGAATAGTAATATCTGTTTTCATTAGCATCCCTAATCTAGGCAAAAATAAGTGCAACGCTACACAGCGCAGCGCGTATTTTTGTAATTTACCAAATTGACTAGCGACACGAGGCGCGATTCTCGTCTACTGGAACACGGGCAAATCATCAGATTTCTGCTGTAGTTACTTTTTGCACAATTAATAAAATCAGCACCACTCATCTCATGATTGTAATTCAAAAGGGTCCACTTCTTTTCTCTCCAATAGAATATACTTAATGGATAATTTGATTCAGATTAAGATTTTAGGTTTAATAATAACAATTATTTTGTTTAAGCCCCGGACATTTTTCGAAACGGTTTGTTAGTGTCTCCCAAGTCGCGTCACCTCGCACGCGCTGTATGCGTCATAATTTGTGCCTCGCCTAAGTTTAGATAGTAAAAAGTCCAAGTAATGAAATAAGTATAACGTAAAGGAAATTGTAATTTAAACAACTTTTAATTCCTGAGTAATGTTTTTGGTCTTAAGTTCATATATGTATAATTTTGTTTCAGGTTATGTTGGGTGGATTAAGAAGAAAAAACTACATTAATTGTGGAAACAATTTTATTGTAATAGATACGTTTTAATAAATGAAATGTTTATTACGCACAATTTTTATTACACATTTATAATGTGCGCTAAAATCCTTTACCGACACCTATTTTAAAATGAAAAATAAGTAAGTAACGTTTAAAATATAAACAACAAATAATGGGAATTAAAAACATCTCCTTTTAAATGTTGATGTTTAAATAATTAAAAATACATTTATTTTTAAATTTTACCCTTGAGCAAACGTAAATTAATCGTAATGATTGAAGATATATGTTTTTTTGTATATTGTCACTAATAGTTGGGAGTCCGTAATAGAAATTTATTAAATTGTTTATTAGGCAGACGTATGTTATAGATATACAGAAATAATTACAAAATGTACTTGAGAGTGCAGCAATTCCACGGTGGTATACTGTGTTTGTTTTATTAAAGAAGCCATTTCAGCCACTGAACGTATTTTTTTTTTTTTTAATCAACAGCCGATATTAACAGTCGGGGGTCTCTGCCTAAATGTCAGAAACCTTCGTTTTAGGCTTAACTTTATCGACTGTTCTAAACTAGGTTTCTTTAAACCCAAACAAGGTGTAGTGTCTATCATTAAAAACACTAAAAGAAACACAAAAAGCTCTTTGTAGCACGGTTGTACAACGGTATCACGTTGCTCTGACTCATTAAGGTGGGTCTTCACTTAGCGAACGTATACAAACACAAAAACAAACGTATGCGTTCGGTTAGTGTAGACGGTGTAAATAATTTTAAATATTTATGTCTACAATAACCGAATGCATACCTTTGTAATAATTTTAAATAATTACGTGTCCACTCAGGGCCGTTCCTAGGGTGTCTTTCGCCGTAGTGCAAAACATTATTTGCCGCCCTTAGGACAAAATGCAAATAAAGGTAGTATAAAAAATTTTGAAGAGCAAAAAAAAGGTTTCAATATCCATTCTCTATTGAAGATTTCCACATATAATTTTCCGCCTCTGAAACGTTGCGCCCTGACAGGGCCGTTCCGGAGGTGGCTTGCACCCTGGTGCAAGAAAATATTGGTCGCCCCTATAACAGAATATCTTTTGGTAATTTCAGCCTCTGTTGTTTAATATAATAATTACTATCCATTTATACTTTTTAATACAACAACTAAATTAAATAAATCACTTTTTATGCCATGACGACTACATCCATAACACATTTTCCATAAATATAATATGACGATCGGATAAAACTTAATCTGACAAAAAAAATGCGATATACACGTTTTAGATTGAGTAAGGGATTGGATTGAACGCTATAAGTCAATCCTGTTTTTCAAGCGATTTGAATTGAGTTCAGTCGGGTCGGAGGTTAAATTTGTACGATATCACGGTTTTGGAAAATGTATGAAAATGACAGTTAAGTAAAACAGCTGATAGTGTAGAAAAGAAACAGTGGGAAATAAAATAAGCTTAGTGTTTCTTTAGTGGTTTGCGTTAATATTTTGTCTTATTTTCTGAAATTAAATAAAATTAATTTACAACAATATTACAAAAGTAAGGTTAGAAGTTTATGTTTATTTGTTTGCTCTCTTTGTCACTGTATACACTTTGTCTTTGTCAAATTTAAAAGAATTTAGAACCGAATTATCTACATCCGATAAATTCTAGGACGAAGGGCACAGTATTGGGTTCAATGCGATCCATCCAATCGGATTTGATTTTTACGATGTACCCTTAGTCTATGACAATCTAATATTAAAGTGTGTAAACCTTGTTGAAACCAAGGTTAATTTATATTTATACTGGGAATAGGTTGCGAAACATCCTCAATGGCCATATTTCCAAAACTATAAGAGATAGACATATCAAATGTGGTATTTTCTTAAAGCTCTTTAAAAAATATATTTAATGATGATGAAATATACAGGGTGTTTTATTTAAAAATGCCGGTTTACTATTAAATTCACAACTCAATCTTATCTCAACATTTGAAGCTAAATAAATCCTAAAGGAGTGACTTAATCAACAATTCGTATGAAAACGTTTTTGTAGAGCGTTACATTTCCCATCAGAATATGCGATAAGTAGATTTTTCCATCTACTTGTGCCTGAGAAAAAAAAATAAAAGAAGAAAGTCCTAACAATCCCATGCTATTTAAATGGGAAAAGCAATATGATTTCGGCACGGTTTAAATCAGGAATTTAAGAGCATTTTTACATTGGATATATTTCTTTAGGCTATAAACTAAAAGTTCAGAGGGCGATTGCTAAAACAAATCGATTTGGGAAATAACGGACACCCTCCTAACACATTTCATTCCCTATAGAAATGCGCCAAATTAGTCTTTCTTCACTCATTGTTGTAAAAAATTCTTATGAGTTTTAATTTGTAATTTAAAAATAAAGTAAGTTTCAAGTTAACATAACTATTTTGGGATTATTCTTAATTGATGGGATATAAGTTTTAATAATTTTATGTAAGAAATTTACTTCCTAGCAGCATTGCGCCCTGGTGCCTTGCACCAACTGGTAGGCACGGCCCTGCGTGTGAAACTGTCCTTAGCCAAATTTTGTCAAAATGGCACCTTCGGCCATACATCGAACAAAAAAACTGAAGATCCAGCCGAAATCGAAGATTTGTATCTATGGCATTCTCTGTGATAGAAGGGAAGTCGATTTTACACGCTTTTTGCACATTTTTTTTATGTACGTAAGCTTAATTAGAATTAAGTAAACAACAAGGCGAGCCCGATTAATCTTCCTATCTAGAATGTTCACATGCAGGCATTCTTTGTCTTATCTCTACCTGCTAGTGTTCAACACACTGAAAGACAGTTTGAACGTATCGAGCTAGCGCGATGTGTATTCTTACAATAATAATAGACGATTTTTACATGAATTATGTATTGCCACATGAGAAATAAATAGAATTTGCATCGTCAATTCTGAGCCAAGATTTTTGAATTGATTCCATTTTTAGCTTCGGTCAAAAATTGATCTTCGGTTGGATGCTACTTGTTAATGCCTTTCTAACTTTGGCTAACAATAGGATAGCGATTGGTAAGATTAGCAGTAATATTTATGACTTATTCAAAAACCCAAATTTTTAGGCAAAATTTGTACCGAAAACAATGATTTTCTAAATATTTTATGCTGAAGTCAATTAGATATTTCTATACTAAACATTTTAAGTAGAAGTAAACATTTTATCTATTTGAATAGGTGGCCATAAATAAATCGTTAATAAACAACTGTTTTTACTAACTACCAAATAAATTTCGTAGACATGCCGATTATAAATAAATATATTGCCACATATAAACTTACAAGAACCCACAATAAAAATTTATAGGAAAGATATTAAGTAGATACAGATGTAGATATATGTGTTAAATTGTTCGGTTTTTGAGTTTTATCTTACTCATTATCTTTTGTACTCTTTTAAAAACCTAACAAGGCAATCATTTTTGGAGTAATATGTTTGCATAATCCATTCTTAAAAGAAGAATAAAATACAAATAAATAGTTATTTATTATACAAGGGAAAACATCTTTAGATTTTACCTCTAGGTGGTGTTGTCACCTGACGCGAAGCGGAGGGAAACAATAAACCAAAAAGCTAGAATCTAAAATTTTTCCCATGTATAATACACATTTTTTTTGTGATGGAAAAAACCTAGACTTATTATTTAAAAGAACATAATATTAAAGTCAGAAAATTAATCATGTAAAAGTTTCAAACTGGTCGACTGGTATATTTGAAACACAATTAGACCTTGCAATACTACGTAAACACTTAAGGAAATTATTTGGTATCTGTCATTGTAATTTTGTGATTTTACGGATTGAAATTAAAAAGTTGAAACTAAAATCAATCGTTTAGTATTATTTGGAATATTATAAAGTTAAAAAAAAAATCTGACTGGACTCCTAATATAAGAAAAATGCAAGTTCTGTATAATAAATTATTCAAAAATATTTTTTTAACCTTTTCTTACGTGTATGTATATCCGGGAAAAAAGTACTTACTTTTTCCCACGGGAAAAAATAATTTTATAAAGTTATATTTTAGTACCTGTTAACAGAGATACAATGTCAAATTATTATCCCGCCACGAAAAAAAAGCTTTATTATCCAAAGAAAACAAGATCCTTAGTAATAACGCAGTCAGGTGCACCTTATTTTTAAATATAAACAATAAAAAAATAGAACTACAATTTTAACTAACAACATTTTTACTTTGTTAAAATTGCCGAAGATAAGGTTAAAACATCATTAAATACAATTCGGCAAAAAACATATGACAACAGTTGTGAACATAACAAAAATAGTTAAAAAATTAATAACTAAGATATTAGTAGCCGTAATAAGTGGTTGAATTATTTTTATAAAAGACAATAATTTATTTGTTTTCTTGTTTTTTTTTTACGATATGTCAAGCAACTTGCTTTAAAATACCTTTAATGTGATCATCTTTTATAAGGAATGTACCTATATTACGAGTTAAAAATTTAGCTATTACAGAACACAAATACAGCTATTTCTTTCAACATTTTCTTTTAATATTCTAAATTTGGTTAAGATGAGTCAAGGTACTTTACAAAAACACAAAATTTGAAATTAAAAATAAATAATATACATAAATATAACATTTAAAAAGTAGTACATTTTTGCTTAATAGTACAGTAAAAATATAAATAATTTTCAGGACGTTTCAAATTTATAACTATGTGTGAATCTGCCTAAGACGGTTAGTGAAAAAGGTATATACCGGGTGATGCATCGCCGGGCGGGACATAGGAAATCCCATATAATTTTTAATGGGGTCAATTATTGGCTCCCCTTATTATTTTAAAGAAAAATTCTATAAAAGTTTATTAAAGAGCATGCAAATCTATGTCCATGGTAAAAACTTTAGGTTTTCGGTTAACCGTTTGCTAGTTAGATGCTAATATATTTTTAAAATTGTTACATTATTATCGCCTATATTTATGAACAACAATAAAAATACCAGTTAGCGTGACATAACGTTGTCATTTTGAAATTTAGTACTTTATTATTATCAAGAAATCGTAGAGCGAAAAGATTAATACAACTTTAATCTTTTCACTGTGCGATTTTTGATAATAATAAAGCACTAAATTTTAAAATGACAATGTAATGTCACGCTAACTGGTATTTTTATTGTTGTTCATAACTATAAGGCGATAATAACGTAACAATTTTTTAAAATATATTAGCATCTAACAAGCAAACGGGTTAACCGAAAAATCTAAAGTTTTTACCATGTACGTAGATTTGCATGCTCTTCAATAAACTTTAGTAGAATTTTCTCTAAATAATTAGGGGAGCCAATAATTGACTCCATTAAAAATTACAAGGAATTGTTGATTTTACGAAAAAAGTTATTCTTTAAAAAGTTCTGCATGGTACAAAACCTATAAAGCAACCATCAGATATCAAATTGTATCAGTCATCTACGAGGTTTGACCAAAAATTTAATTTTTGCTTAAAAATAATGTACCTGTATTTTTGCTAATATTAAAAATTGTTATTATAAAAGATGTTTAAAATTAAAAATTACTTCCAAATATGTAATTGATATATATATGATAACGATATTGGTGAAAATTTAGGTTTGTACATTAGTGCAATACATTTCGTGATTATAAATGTCATTGGAGAGTTTTAAATAACCTTCCTAAATTTAATATTACCAAAACAAATGTACAGTGCACTAATGTACTCTCGATTTTTGCAGAAAAAAAAATTAGAAATGAACAAAATTGGATATTTTGGAGTAATTTTTATTTTTAAACATTTTTCTTTATAACAATTTGCGAAATTAGCAAAAATACAGGTACTTTACTCTTAAGCAAAATTATATTTTTGGCCAAACCTCGTAGATGACTGACACAATTTGATTTCTGATGATTGTATTTTAAGTTTTCGACCATGCAGAATCTTTAAAAAAACTTTTTTTGTTAAATTGATAAAAAAGTTTTTCACATGACGCCAACTTACGTAGATACACTGTATATAGCCAGTAAGAAAAATACTGATAAATTTAGTCATAAAAATCTATAAAACAATTTTTAAAAGATATTTAAATTGCGAAATTCCTTTCAGTACCATCCTGAATTCTTAAGAAGCCAACTTAAATCCGAAAAGGAAATTTACTGATGTAGAAATATTCGGATTTCCTACCAAAAATTGTTATCTTGGATAGACTATAAAATTTTCTTCCTTTGTTTTTCTCACTTTTAAAAGGTCCTCACTTATTATTCTCATACTGTTTAAGAGATTCACCCATGTAAACAAATTTGAAGCAGCCCAAAAGTTTTAAAATAAATAGATTTTTTTAAAATGTATAAAATCATACAAATAAATAATTTTGTGGTCATTGTATATAATATGAATATCTACGCGGCAATAATTTGCCTTAAGCCTCGTTTTCACGATAGTTGCTATCATGATAGTGACTGTCACATAAACTATCGTGAACTATCACCATGTAAATAACCCGATAGTAGTTATCACGATGTCGCGATAGTACTTTCTCACTTTCTCGCTTGCCTAGATAGTTCGGCGTAACTATCATGATAAAATTTGTTGTTTGTTTACGAATTTTACGTGGTACATGATTTTTACAATAAATCTTACAAATAATTGTAGAAAATGCAAAGAAAGTTAAAATAAGCTTTAGGCAATTTAACATAATACATTTTTTGGAAGAACATAAAAGGTTTTCATGTTTATGGAAAAAAGATCTCCCGATTTCAAAAACAAAGCAAAGAGGAACCATGCTGAAGAAATGCTGCCCTTATTAGGACTTTCTACATTAATAATACATCACGGTAGTTAGTTTTTATACATATAGACACGTCAATTTCATAATAGGACTATCAAGGTTACTATCATGAGAGCACTTTTACAACAGTACTATTACCGTAAAAACGAGGCTTTAAGAAGAATAATCTGCTTTTTTGTGTTTTTTTGATTTCCTATTAACAGGATAATTCCACAGCACTACCTCACATAAAATAACTATAAGAGTATTTTAATATAATTTATACCTAAGAGGTTATAAACTTTATAACATTTTTATTGTACTTCACAAAAAACAGAACGTTATATCATCAACACAGAATTTTTTTAAAATAAGATTCTCACAAAAATACTATCGTAGTGCTAATGGTTTTCTGTCATATGTTGTTATATTTGAATTACCCTAAGTAAACTGTTTCCCTAAAATCGCAAAAGCAGATAATACCTCTTAAGAATAAAGACAACTTGTTTTCTTATAAAGTATCAATTAATAAATATCTAAAAATTGTAATAAATAACTTGCAAATACCGGGGGTGGAATGATATTTCAGTTCTTAATATAAATAATATATAAGCCACTTTACGTTTTTCTTATCCTAAAATATTAAAACTAATTCTTCACCTATCGCCGTGGTACTGAAGTAGGCATCCGACAGCCCCGAAATAACCCTCGTGTTCCAAGAATAAAGCTTTCATTGAACCGTTTGACCAGTATTCCATAGCATAGGCTAAAAGCTTCATGGCTATCGGGTTAACTCGAAGAAAGTTGCCTATGAATACCACCTAAAATATAGTATTATTAGGAAAGAAATTTAACCACCTCAAAAATGTACAACGAAGAAAACAGACAGGCACCGAAATGAGCATTAGTCAGAATAAAAGGAGGTCCGGTTAGCTGTACAAGTCTTAGAACATTTAAATTCTTCTAACTAGTAAAACCATTGGTATAAGACTAAAAGATAAAACTCCAACACAAACAATAAAATATTTTAATACATTTCTTATAAAAGTAAATTAGATAAATTTTATTACTTTTATTACTAACAAAATTTTAAATATCTACACAGCTAAATCGTAAATATATCTTTTGGTGCCACTTTGGCCACAGCAATTTCTCTGGGCGGTCTTACCCGATAACGCATTTTTTTCTTTAAAATTGCAATTTTCTTCAAAAACTTGCAAAACCTATTATTTTAATAACGCATAATAAAATAAAATCAATTACCTACATTTTGATAGGTATTTAGTGTGTCCCAGGATAGGTGTTACAAGAGGACAAATGGACCAAACATTTTTGAATTTTAAAACGTCTTATTGGGAAAACTGGTCGCATGGTCCCAAACTAATAATTACAAAATTTTACCCTAATTAGTAATATACAGGGCCAATGATAAGTAAAAATATGAAAAATGTCCAGAAGTTAACTACTTTTATTTTTAAAAATAGAAGAAAACTTTATAGGTAAATGTTAAAGAGAATTAAATTTTATGTCAAAATTTAAAGTTAAGGCATAAAAGTTTTAAAAAATCTGATTATCAATATTTTACATTACGCATTTACAATTTACAATAATGGACAGAAGGAAGCAAAATTTAGAAGAAAATTTAATATATTTATGTTTTTAATTCGCTGCGCCAAGTTTTTAAAAATTGTTAATGCGTAGTGTAAAAAATTGACAAGTATTTTTTACTTTTATTCTTTAACTTTAAATTTTGACATAAAATTTATTTCTATACATTTATTTATATGTATAATTTTGTAACATTTTTAAAAATAAAGATACTTTACTCTTGGTTATTTTTTATAATTTTAGATATAACTCGCCATGTATATTACCAATTGATGTAAAATTTTGTATTTATTAGTTCATACCATACGACCAGTTTTCCCAAAAGGACGTTTAAAAATTTCAAAACTTTTGGTACATTTGTTCTCGTGTAACACCTATCCTGGGACAAACTGTATTAATGATGCAAATTAATACTTATGTATTGTACTTATGTTTAGAATTTTCACAGATGAAAAATTACATCAATCGCATCCAAAACGTCTTTCGACGACTAAAGGATCAAAAGCGGTTTCGCGGAACGCAAATTACCTAAGCATTTTAGCTTTAATTTTTGTATTGAGTGGTAGATATCAGACCAATTAGAGGTTGCATTTAGAAATTAGGTCGGAGGACGGCGTAACCCGCTGGGCGGGGCTTTCCGGACCTCCCATACGCATGTTGGAATTTACCTACCCTTTCTAATTTTTCTTGGATTGCACACATTCTAGCTATGGAACCAATATTGTTAGTAATGGTTACCAACGTAGCCCGCGCCAAGTCCTGCCTACTAACTTTGCTTCGCCTATCCCTTGAGTTCATTTGACCAAAACTGTAAAAATGAACTAAGTAAGAGATAAAAAGTACATTTAGAAAGGGTACTAAGTTATTTTTTTGCCTCTTATTAATCAGATATACAAAGGATATCCAATGTGTATCTAGTTTTTAGAAAAATGATATTGATATACCAACAGTTTAATCATTTATGATAATAAAACTTACATAAAAGATATTAGAATCCCGAGAAGAACTAAAGAATAATGTAATGCCCAAAAAAGTAATATTTGTTCCTTTATTTTTTGGGCCATCTTGTAATTTTTTTTGTAGATAAAATAAATTACCATACGGCATGAGTTTTGGCAAATTATGCTAAGAGGATGCCGTAGCACGTTAAATTAGCTAATACGCGATTCGCTGCCGTTTTTAAATATTTGTTTTGAGAAAAAGTTGTACATAAAAAGTTTCTTAAAATGATCCAAAGATTATCGGAAAGTTAATTGATTTTTGGTAATGGTAATAATTAACACATTAAATTTCCAAAAATTACAAAACCGTAAAAATAACCAACTTTCCGATAATCTTTGGATACAAACAATACAACTTTCTTCTCAAACAAATATTTAAAAAACGGCTGCAATCGCTTTAGCTCATTTAACGTGCTATGGCATCCCCTTAATTAATATTTTTAAGTTTTTTTTTTATTGTGGGTACCAAACATCTACTTTACAGTTTTTAATCTTCATACATACATACATACATAGAGACAATAAGTTATTTATAAGACTGACGTTTACACCTTTTCGTCATCATTGCCGTTTTCCATAATTTTACATAATAACAAAGCATTTAAAATCAGTTTAAATTTACGCTAACGATAAATGTTAACTATTTAGGTTAGAACATTAAACAGCACCTAATTATATGTACAGGGTAGGCCAAATGAAGGTAACCCATTTTTAGTGTTTCTTCTTTTTGTCGTTGTTTTAATTTTGTCTCAGGATTTTAAAGAAAACTTGGAAAATTTATAATGGACATACTATCAGTTCTCCAACGCACAAAAATTGTCGAATTTTATTTTTCTAAATCACCAATCAGTAATTTTAACCCGGCGACGATACCGTGCACATTTTAATACCAGGGATGCGCCTACTAAAAAACAATTCATGCTATTGGCTGCATTCAGGACATAGATGACCCACATTAAGATCCGCAGTGGCAAGAAGCATTTTTCGGATTTTACGACCTCGCACAGTAAACAAATCGGGGGTGTACGAACATGCGCACATTCAGAATACAACACCGGCACACCATGCTCCCCGCCCACGGTCTGACCGCGACGGTTATTAGCTACCGTACTTCAAACGGGAAACCCAAACAGGCGTCAATAAATTCTTTGCGTTAATGCGGATAGTCGGCATGCGCGTCAAACCTCGGGGATGAGTGGTATCCAAGCGCACAAACCCGTTTTGTTTTTCGCCCACCAAAAGTAACTTTTGTTTTGCGCAGGTAATAACATTGATAAACCATCCAGATCAGTGAGTCAGTACTCAGCCGTATATCCGCTGGATAAGCGGAGTGTCAAAACCGTCAAAATAAAGCGATTATGTTGGAATAATTTGACAATTTTGACACTCCGCTTACCCAGCCGTTAAGTGGCTGAGTACTCCTGAATGCACATATTGTCGCTGAGTTAAGTGAAATAGGAAGGGTGAGAGATCGCTCGTAAACAGGTAGACCACGTTCAAAAGTTAGAGAATATGGAGCGTTAAAAAATGATCACTCAACTTCAATCCGATGACGATCAAATGAACTGGCCTTCAAGATCGCCCGATTTCTTTCTCTGGGGCTACCTAAAAGAAAGAGTATACGAAAATAAACCGCGGACACTTAAGGAACTGAAATCCATTAGAAACGAAATTCGGGCAATAGCAATAGAAATGTTGAAGTAAGTGATGAAAAATGTAGTAGTTAGGGCAAGCCTTTGTGGATTGGCCGAACATAAAAAAGGCTGTGTAAAGAAGAAGAAGACGGTCATCTATTTTTCACACATAAATCTCCAAGGAATATACTTTTTCTTATTGTTTCAAAGCATATTATACTGAATTATATTAAATACAATATTTAAAAAATAAATGGGTTACCTACTTTTGGTCCACCCTGTAGATTTATTTAAAAGAAGAAAGTTTACCAGTCAAACTTGTTACTTTTGAAAAATATTAAAAGAGCTTGGCCAAAGCTAACCATTTAAAGCTGAGTATACCTTGTATACAAGACATAAATAGCATATTGTATAAAACACATAAATACTTGGTCAGATTTTTTAATGACTGACATGTACACCATTTTCGTGATCATTAACACTTGCTATTAATTTGCCTTATTATGATGCATTTAAAGTCACTTTAAATTTACGTAAACGATTTAATGATGACATTACCCAATTAATTATGTTACCCATTAAATAGCGCCTAAACAAAATTGTTTAAAAAATTTATTTTTATCATTATAATTATGGGTGCTACAAAATATAATAAATATTTCAGATGATAAAAAAATATAGTTGCTTCTGTTCTAACAATTACTTTTTTAATTAAACTTTCTTGAATAATATTTTTTTTTGCAGATTATTACTCTATTTTATTGTCAAAATTAAAGCTTTGAAAGGATTTCGCTACAAATTTAAAATATCGAGAATGAGAATTAATTTTTAAATTATTCGTTCCATGGTACTGACCCACATATCCACGGCACTGACATTAAATTCATCGTTAATTAATATATTGAAAAAAGTGTAATTTTTCTTAAGTTAAATCATTCATCAATTTTAGGCGATAAAACAATTATAAAACGGTATTTCCCAATCGGTTCTGTTCGTATATCGTTTAATTCATGTATTAATCGCCAAAGTTGTCACCAATTATTACCGCGGTTATAATTGATTGAACGCCTAAATGATATACATTATAAGGATTGGGGTCATAAGTTTGAATCATTTATTGGGGCGAAGAAAAAACAATTTATTGGAAAATTCTAGATATGAACATTTAAATAATCTATTGTACATTATCTGTGAATTGTAAGTCAGGATACACAAAAGAAGTGATTAAATACATTCATAAATATTTAATTAACATAAAAATTTTATGAACTGATTGGTAATACATGACAAGTGAGAATAAACTGCACAGGACATAAAAAAATACAGTTAGAACCTAATCACCCATAAAATAGCTTAAAATAGGTATTAAACAATGATTTTCTCAACCCCTGTTCTTAATAGTCAGAACGATAATCACATAATGGATGTGTCGGTGGGCAAAAGTATATGTACCTTGTTGAACCGATTGCCTATAATACTGTCTATACAACGTCGAAAAGATAATCTCATAGTCTGTAGAACGTTTTAAGAGGACCACCAGTGATAGTGTCAGTGAGCCCACTGTCACGGGTTGGTGAAAAACATAAATTTAATTTTTTTAAAAGTTATAATCAAATTTTAAAAAATATAACTTACCTACTAGCTACTAAATCACCGGGAAGTCCAAATTTAGCATAGTCACCACCATAAATATCCTTAACTAACTTATCTACATGAGTATGGTCCCCCTCTGCAGCTAATTCTATAGCTTCTTCGAATGTGTTACATCCAGTTAGGAGACAACAAAGTCCCAGAAACGTTCCACCACCTAAGCTAAAACAGAAAATAAAACAGGCATAAGTCACATTTGTATATAAGTAATTAATCACTTCACCCGATTGCCGTAATTTACAGAGGTATCAACTGGTAGAACTCTGATAAAACTGAGATTTTTGAAGAAGATAGTAAAGCTGAGGAAGAAATATATGTTGAAATTGATGTTTTTTTTTAAATTTACTAAATTAGGTTAACAAATAGGCCTGTTTATTATTTAGCAACATATATACCCAAATGCACAAGTAAAAGTTTTAACGAGAAATTAAGAACATTTACGTAAAAATTATCAAAAATCGTTGCAGTATGACATTTTGCTAACTGTATTTTGTTTAGAATTAACCTCAAAATTTTTTACAATGTACTATTTTAAAGATAAGGAAATAGGCTTTCTTTTTAAGTTTATATCATATATACTTAAATGTAGAAGGAAAAAAGTCATAACGAGAAATTAAAAAGATATACATAAAGGTTAGATATCGTTGAAAGTAGAAAAACTTGAAGAACCATATCTTACTAATAGTGTTAGAGCCTTGTACTATAGACCATTTTTAAGGTAATTGTTTTTTCTTATAATTAATTATACCATTGCTTGTATACTGAATATACCGTTGCCTATACCTAAAACTGCGTAGAAAAAAGTTACAGAACATAGTTTGCGAAAAAATAGGTAAAATTGCGGAAAAATGGTGCGAGTGGCAAACTGAAAAAATCGTTTCTCGAATACTATACACACTAAAGACTTCTACTCAGCGTCATTTTGTAAATAAGGAATAGGGTTTTTTTTCTATGAACTAATGCCTATACCTAAACCGCCATGGAAAAAAGTTAAAGGGCAAAGTACTTTTTACTTTTTTACAACTGCTTTTGTAGGTAGGGGCCAAAAATATAAACATCATATCCCAAACTTCAGATATAAACCTAACAATTATTTTTTAGTTTGTTCAAACAATATCTTACTTTCTTTAAAATAATCTTACCTTGTTCCAGACACCCTTTTGCATTCCTTCGCACTCCGCACTGACAATATACTAACTCCACTACCAATATTAACTAACAAGAAAGGATAAGGACTTGAAAAGTCATAACTAACTTTGGCACATTTGCTTTCATCTGTTGGATTTGCCCAATAGTAACATTCCCTTGGGTTGTTTTTGTCGATGTACAAAAGGCCTTTTAAAAGGGATTCTAGTTCATCAAATTTTGCTAGTTTCATATTAACCTCCTAAAAAAAAGGTGAGATACAGAAACATTGTCAAACAATTTACACTTAACTCCTTTTAAGCGAAATACCATCCGTAAATTTTATATATAACTCACCTATCTAAAAAAATTAAATATTGGGTTCCCGACTATATTTATTTTTGAACAAATAAACTTATCACGATGCGGTTTTCGCAAATATCCATAGATATTTTTAAAGTCTGTTATAATATCTTTGCCAATTTCCCATATATTATTATAATACCTTTTTTATTTTGAATAAAATACTATGTATATTTTTTTATCTAAAAAGTAAATATTTCCCCATTAAAAAAAATTAATATTAGCTATGGTTGTTAAAAATAAAAGATTTATTGATCTCTAAAAAGTTCCTGCATGGCATGTGAGAGAATTATTTGACAATACAAATTTGCTACGTACAGGTTACAGACAAAAAAACATCATTAAAGCTATATCTTAATCACAAAATAATAGTTGTTTTTTGTTGCATATAGTTGCAGTAAAGCTAGATTACGTTTTTTTAAATTGTTAATATTGTCAAATCAAATCAAATCAAATCATTTATTGATGTTAACATACATATAGTATTTACACAAGTCATGGGGTATAAAAAAAATGTTTCGTTAATTAAAAATCTTCTAAATCTAAATTAATAACACATACTTTACTGGCAAAAACACTATAAACACAAATAAAAATCCTAAAAAAAAACATTTATACATAAAGAAATACAATATTAAAAACATAATATGGCTTCCATATACAATTTAAAAATTCATCCACTGAGTAAAATGCACCACTGATAAGGAAAGACTTTACTTTATTCCTGAATACTATAGTTGGTAGTTCTTTTATATTTTCGGACACTTTATTGTAAAAATGAATACCCAGATGATTAGGACCATTCTGGCAACATTTCAACCTCCAACAATTTAATACCAAATTTTGTTTTATTTCTAGTGTCGTGGTTATGTACTGAGTCATGACTTTTATACCTAGCGATGTTCGTTTTAACATAGCATATAGTTTCTAGTATGAAAAGCGATGGAATTGTTAATATGTTATTAAGTTTAAAGGCCTCTTTGCAGTCATCCCTATATCCCAGGCCCGCAACTATTCTAACAGCCCTTCTTTGCAAACGAAAAACCCTCCCCGCCCCCGTAGCATGACCCCAGGCAACTATCGCATAACTCATGCGCGAGTGACAGAGAGAGAAGTACGCCTGCCGAAGGACATTCCGAGACACACACTCAGCCAGGTTACGTAAGATGTATATATTTTTACAAATTTTTTGAGAGAGCTGATCTGTGTGCGTGTCCCAACGCAGTCGGGAGTCCAAACTGACACCAAGAAACGTCGCAGACTTCACCATGTCAGCTTCCGGTATTTCTCGTGTAGAGAAAACCATTGACTGCGTCTTCTCCACGTTAAGAAAGAGTAAATTTGAACCAAACCAAGCTTCAGCCATTCCCTGTGCGAATAACCTAGAACTTTGTTGTCGTATTTTCTTTCTGTAACCTTGTATGTAGACAATTTTTATTGTCAAATAATACTTCTGGCATGCAGTCAACTTCTTAAAAATCAATAAATCCATTATTTTTTGAAATAACCATAGCTTATGTTATGCTGCCGCTACACATTGGGCGAACTTGTGGCCGAATTATTTGTCAGAAACATTTGGAAAATTATTTTGTAAATAATATATGAACTGTCAGTTGATTTAAGACTTGAGTGTTTTTCGTAATATCTAAAAAAAATACGATATACAGGTTGAAAAAAGGCTTGTATCGGAAAATGTAGGAATTCTTTAGGGCCCTATAAACGCTTTTACTTGAAACTATGCCCGATTAAAATACGAAATCTCGCTAAATAAAGCTGAAAGCGACGTATTCGTATGGAAATGAGTGTGTTAAAAGTTGGGCCAATCAAGGCGAATGCACATCGAACTACCCGTCTACATAATGGTTGTTTGCGAACGTTTGTCGTAGTTGGGCCAATGTCTTACGGCGGCATTATAGATGTTTTTTTTAGGCTATAAACTAAAAGTTCAGGGGGCGTTTGATTCCATACGAAATACGTCGTTTTCAACGTTATTTAGCGAGTTTTCGTATTTTAATCGGGCAGCGTTTCGAGTAAAAGTGTGTATAGGGCCCTAAAAAATTCCAAATTTTCCAATCCCAGCGTTATTTTCAACCTGTATATCGTATTTTTTTAATATTACAAAAAAACTCTCAAGTTTTAAATCAACTGACAGTTCATATATAATTTACAAATAGTTTGCCTAATGTTACGACAAATAATTCGGCCACAAGTTTGCCCAATGTGTATTTTTGTAAATATGGTAAATATTTTAGACATTTTGTTAATCTAGATACCCATTTTTATCAGCTGATTGACCGAATTGCAACACTGCTGCTCCTTAATTCAAATTATCTATACCCGTGTATAATGTATAATTTCTTCATATAAGAAAGAAAATCCTATACTATAAGGGATGTATAGTGATTATTGGTGGAAAGAGGCGCATTTTTAGCTATTGTGTCAGCTACTTCACTACCAATGATTTCAGAATTGGATTTTACCTAAAGAAATTTATTAAATTAATGGCCATTATGCTTACCCTTCTAAATTCGTCTTCAAATTTGTAAGCCCCTCCTCCCGTCGCACAAACTGTAGTAACTAGTTTGGCCATTCCTTTTGGTTCGCTAACATTAGAAAATTTTTCATCTCTGCAGTTGGAAATCGAATAAAATGTAGCGTCCCTACCACACCTCTTAAGACTACATTATCCATCTAAGAAAAAAAAACAATAAGAAAAGTAGAAAATGATTTTTTTACCTAATGCTAATATCGGGTGATTCATTTAGAGGTACTTTCTAGTAGGTAATTTTATCAAATCTATTTTCTTTAAATTTTCTCGTTTTAAAAGTAAAACAAAATACAAAAATCGTGATAAATCAAATCAGTCTGTCACTTTATAGTTACAAAACTTCTAATTTAAAAGGAAAAAATTAGGACTCGTATATTGACCGATTTTTTTTGTCGTTTTAAATGTCTTTGTATTTTATTTTAAATTTTGCACATCAGTCCTAAAATTTAATTCTAAACACATTCTTCAAATATATTTTTTTAGATATTGAGCCAACTAACCTTACTTTTTTAATATTTTAATTTAATTTTAATTAATTATCTCCCTAACCAACGCTCATTAGCCGCCGGGTGACATTATTGAATTTTAGGTTAAAAGATATTATAAAAAAACGATTTATTTAAAAATATCCTGGGAAACAATGCGTTTCCAGGCCTATGTTTATAAACTTTTGTTCATAAAATTAGGTTATTAATAAGCCATTCTTTCGTAATTAGGAAACACTGTGTATAACGCAGTTAGCATACAATTTATTATTCATACGAAATATACGGTTTGATTTTATTTGTTTAAAACATGTAGCTCTATTATAATGTTAATTTTTACCTAGAACTAAAAATAGTACAAAACCTCCCATTTACATAGGAATAAAGAAGGCGTCAAAAATATTGTTACAACAGTTTTATAACACATATTATTTTTCCGGTTACCAGATAAATCTAAAATATTTTTCAACTCCTTAACATAAACTTCCTTCAATTCATGGTATTTTTTCATTAAGGGGAGAAATCCCATTAGAAGCGTGAAAAACAGGTACTTCTATAGATTTTTTTAAAAGCGGATAAAATATAATTTAATTATTTTTTAAAATCCGTTTTCCGTAAAATTGACAAATGTCGCTTACGATGTTTTCTCAAAAACCTACCGATATTTGACCAAAAAAAAATATTTGCACGCTACCTTTTAAAATTTAGATATATCCTTCCGATAATGTTACTGAGAGTAATCTTCCAGAATTTCAACGAAATTGGTCAAAAACAAACGACAACACGGGCAGTTTTTGAAAATGTAGTTTCGAGATAATCGCGTTTAAAGTTTTAACATCTAAAAACTATTAATGCGATAACTGAAAACTAGTAAGCGATAACTCCGCAAATATTTATTATTTCAGGTTTTCCCTGTTGCTCACTATATTCTTTGAGTTTTATACTTTTAAAATATGTAAAAAGAGAAAAATCAATTTTTTTAAAAATTTTAAAGAGATTTCACACTTTAAAAGTCATGTACCAACTTTCAGAACGGTAAAAACATACAAAAAACTTAGTAAGTAGAGAAGAATATTTTTAATCAAGATTATGCGTTTTTTAATATTTATTTAGATATTAAATTTCTGCAAACAAATAATTTCACTTTGTTTCAATTTTAAATTTCAGTTCGCAGAGCGTACATAAATATTTAACTCTTCCAGTGAAACTTTATTTTTTAAATATTTTATTCAATTTTATTTTTAATTAAGATTATTATATGGATTATTTAATCTACGAACACATATAATAAGTACAAAATTAAATAAACAACAAACAATGAATTATAAAATAAAGTCAATTAAAAATATTATAAAATAAATTTTGGTTATTAATTTTAAAAAATATTTTTTCCGTGTATTTTAAATAATTTACTATTTTTATTCTATTGTGGGAAACTCTTATCTTTTATAATTTAAAATAACCACTTTAATGTGCCGTGTAGACTTAAGCAAATGATTTAACTACAGAATTCCCTTTAACTTGATTATGAAAATTTAAATATTTTGTACTTTATTACTTTAAGTACTGGTATTTGCTTTGTGCATTTATTCACATGGTCCATCTAAATTTACTTTTTGTCCAAAAGTACTTTAAATGGAAATTGTTTTTCAGTAATCTATTACTCTTGTATTTTTTCAGTACAAAGACAACCTAGGGCGCATTTAGAATCGACGCCCGGTAAAGGCCCGACAGGCGTACATGCGAAACAAATTCGTTTGCCAAGGTCAAGGTTTGGGGTCAAGTATACCTCAATTTTGTCGAACCTGAATGCGCCCCTACCTTATATAATATAATTATAACTAGTTGTCAATCAAAAAACTGTACATAATTTTTATCAAATAACTATTTGAACAAAATACAATTACAAATAAAATAAGCATTGCTAAACTCCACCTATAGACCCATGTAATTCATAAAAACAAAATTGATTAAAAACCTAAATGTACACAAAATTTAAATATTAGTATTTTTAAAGTTCTTTCCATATAATTAATTTCCAATTAAACTAAATCAACACGTGTGTAATACATGCGAACATTGAACTGCTATATGTGTTTTAATCATGCTAAACTTAAGTTTTTGGGCTATTCGGCCGTCATTGTAGATTTTGTATCGTTGACGTTTTGCCAGCGCGAGTGGTTGGCATCCTCAGAAAGTTCCTAGTGGACTAATTGCGTACTACTGTAGTAGTTTTCACTGCTAACCTAAGAAATTGCTCTTATTTACTCCATTCCCCTAACGAGAATTAATATTTCTCACCCTAGGTAAATAATGAAAAAAACACCTAGTTAAATAATAACAACAATTCTCATATCAAAATTTAACACGTGCCAAATTTTTACATAAATAAAGCCAATCTGTAGACGCTCCAGTCTACTTAATATTCCGACACATTCAACAAATTGTTAGGAAATTACTAATGCCAAAATAAAAATAATTAATATATCAATATTAGCAGTGAAAAAATTCTATACATACTTCGGGTGAGAAAGCTATTATTTACCAGCAAACAGGGACGGCTGGTGCATAAGAGCTGCAGTGCTGCAGAACCACCAGAATTTTTAAGCTGCTTGGTGTTTTTTCATAACATTCAATTTATCATTTTACAATTAAAATATTAAATATTCATTAAAACAAAACTAAAATAACTAGTTTCCGGCCGAGAACTCTACTATAGTAGGCACACGCATCTTCACCCAGTGACGACGCATCATAGATTACTGCGCAGTGGACCATGTTAAATAATACTCAGTCTCTCGCGACGTTATTGCATTGACTAAACTGAGCGACTCTTTTCGGTGCGCCGCACGATTGTTTTAATTTCGTCTATGCCGAATGCACTTGTCGTTGGGCAAAATTCGGCTGCTAAAATACGTAAATTTTGGTTATTGTTGTGCGGCATTCGCGGTAGCACTTTACAGGTTATTTAGACATTTTTTATATCGCGCGTGTGGAAGTCGACAAGTTTATATTCTTTATTCGTATTTGGTTGTGTGTTTAGTGTTTATAGACAATGGATGTGGTGCATAATTTAGTGAAC
This sequence comes from Listronotus bonariensis, assembly GCA_014170235.1. Classification (NCBI taxonomy): domain Eukaryota; kingdom Metazoa; phylum Arthropoda; class Insecta; order Coleoptera; family Curculionidae; genus Listronotus; species Listronotus bonariensis. Next base: position 7,983 of record JACEGR010002452.1, on the reverse strand, counting down.
GTTAAACGATTTTTTAAATATTCATATGAAGAGAAACTTGAACTAAAAACTAGTGGTAGACCGTTACCGGACATCGTGATTGAAGTAACCTGTGTTAGCAGAGGAAAGCCTTATACGCGTCATTTCAATAGAGACATTTATTCCCGGAATGACTGGATTTGTGGATGTAATAGGAAAAATGCCCTTTTTGCTTTCCATGTGTACTTTTGCAGGCGATAAGACATGGTCAGAAGTTGGTGTAAGAGACTTGATTCATTTATCGGAAAAATAAAGAAACACGATAATTCGAAGAATCATCTTCATAATGCGATGGAATATGCTTTATTGGGGACCGTTAACATAAGAGCTCAACTGGACACTGCATATTGGAGAAATATCCAGATACACAATGAGAAAGTAAAAAAAACAGATATATTTTATCCAAAATTATAAATTGTATAAAATTTTGCGGTGCCTTCGAATTAGCACTTAGAGGGCACGACGAAACTGAAACTTCTACAAATCCTGGAATATTTCGGGGACTGATAAACTTTTCTGCTGAGCTAGATGCAACTTTGAAAGAACATTAAGAAAAACAGAAATGCAGAATGACCTCTTAAGATGGTAAATAAAGATGAAACCTGATAACTGAATATCGACTTAGGATTAATTTCGATAAAATGGTGAATGCGCCGCGAATATATTATTCCATTTATTTGAGTAATTTAATTGCAGAACACCTATAATATTTTGCCACGAGCTGCCACTGCCAGCAACATTATTTATTAATAAAAATGCTTGGTTAATAATAGCTCACTTCTCACCCTAGGTATATAATATACTATTTTTATTTACCGCAATAAGGAAACACCTAGTATATCTAATTAAATACTAAAAGTAACTAACCTGAAGATGGGTATCTCGGTGTCCCGTTTTTCCATACGAAGAATTTTTTGTTAAATATTTTCTGATGTTTTTTAAGATTTCTATTTCTGATTCGGATTCACCCTGTGTCATATCCCTTGGCTCGAAATAAACCAGCTTGCACAATGTGCCGCCAATATCCATGCCGAACCATGGCATTGCTGTAAAAGAAAAATATTATAAACAAAAAGAAAGTCTTTATAAAGGCTTTAGACCTATTTTTTTTTTCTAATCTATGTATACAGGGTGGTCCTTAAGGAATGGGGAAAAAATGAACTGGAGAATTATAAAGTTACAAATATTGCAATTTAGCTAAACTTAGCTTACTACAAAACTTGATATGAAACCAAAAATTTCTTGTGCCAAGTAAACCAGTAAACTTTTTATGCTTTCCATACAAAAAGGTATGCTTGCTGCTCCGAGCAACCGCTTTCGAGATATTTATGTCATTAAGGACAGTAGTGTGCAAACTACCATTAATTACGGCGTCATAACTACAACTGCCATATCATATGCGAATGACTTAATGTATTCTCCTATATAGTACCTACTCTTTGATTGCACTATACAACGCAAATATCCCGAAAACTTATAAATTCACATTTTTTTGCAATTAGAAAACACTCTCTATATGAAGTTCAAAGTGATTGCAAATTAAAAAATAACGCAAAAAAATACATATTGATATTTTTACTCTTTTTAAACTAATTTAAATTATATTTGTTTAAATATTAAATATCTTCATAAAAGCGCACTTGAATATTACTATTTTCAAAAATTATAATTATCTTAAAAACATTTGTTTTTAAGTGTTTCTTTTAAATTGAATACTTTTCTTATCTTCAAACTTTTGCTTTTTCAAAAATGTCAATAAAAAATACACTGTTGCCAAATTAAATTTAAAAATCACAGAGATAAGGGCAATAACAAATAAATCTAATCCCACTGCGGGTCTATTCCTATCTCACTTCACAGTGTCGAATGCATGATTAACGTAATGTTAAAAAGTCTTTTTTATGCGTTATTATAGTGCTGTAACCACCGAAAAACAACGTATGTGTATATTATAAGCCTATTCACATACGGTGTTTTTCCGTTGGATCGGCAGTATATGGATGTCGAACGTGAAACTAGGTATTCAAGATAGAAGAAAAGCCGCTACAAATAATCGTTACCCAATCATCTAAGCCATTAGTCTAAGACAGATCCGGCTATATAAATGGACCCCACATCCTTTTTCTGATAAAGATTTTTTTTAACAAATAAAAGTTATTAATAAATAAATTCCCGGAGGTTGGCAAACCATATCCTGGGCTGATATAGTGTAATTAATTTTTTAAATTAAATCTTTTGACGTAAATAACGTTAAATTGTTTTTTTATTTATAGAAATGAAAAGTGTATAGTATGCAGATAATGCCACAGCACATGTTGGCTACCTTTTTCTGGGCATAGCACCTGCCAACCAGTTGTAAAAAGCTAACTTGAGGGTATGTATTTACCATCGTTTAAAAAACTAAAAAAACACGCTTTTATATGCAACCGAACTAAAAATTAAAAATAATTTTTCATTAAAAAATATTTTCACTTCATAGTAAAAGCGTGGGGTGCTTAATATATTAAATGTTATAATTATTATATTTGCCAATATCTATGATGGAAAAGTTATGAAAAAATAGTAAAATGCACCCCACGCTTTTACTATGAAGTGAAAATATTTTTAATGAAAAATTATTTTTAATTTTTAGTTCGGTTGCATATAAAAGCGTGTTTTTGGTTTTTAAACTATTAATTATTTTCATTTTTAGTTCGTTATATTGCACAAAATTCTTAATATAACAGTAAATTAGAACATACTATTTAATTAAGCAGCAAAAGAAAATAACCAGCCCCCTATGAAATGACAATGGTAGCAAATTTTAAAATTTGCAAAAGATTTACAACTCACTAAAAAATTTCTTCTTCATTAAGTAGCAAAGTTTCAAATTTTGCCAACAGATGGCAATCCAGGCAATGTTTGGACCGTTGCCAACATTTTACAATCCACTAAAAATTTCTTCTTCATTTAATAGCAAAGTTTGAAATTTTTCCAACAGATGGCATCCTAGGTGTTGTTTTTATAATATAATGGAATTTTTTTCCTGGCGATTAAAAAAAAGATAAAGGGATACTGTTTGCAGATTATTGCATTGTCATGGGTCCTTATACGTGTGCAAAGTTTCAAAGAAATCGAATAGCTGGAAGTTGGTTAAAATTAGGCTCAAAGATTCCGTTACGCCAGATTGATAGATACATACAACCCAAGTTAATAAAAGCGTGTTAAAATACAAACACGTTAATATAGATTTTTTATTACGAATCCAATGGTATAAGGTTGGCTATTAAAATCCTGGGCTAAGTTAGAGGTGGCGCGATTTAAAGTTTTAAAACTTCATAAGGGGTTTAAAGTAAATATAAAAAAAAACATTTTTTGGCATGGTCAGTTTGTATTCCTAATATCTTATTCTACAGTAAAATAACACTCGGTCTTTATTCTTTGATTAGATAGGAATTTGACCGTGCGGAGAAATGGTTTCTATTTATTTACGCGAAAACCGTACATCAAACAAAAAATCAGTGGCGTACCATTTTTTCTTCAAAAATATATATTTAAAGCCGCTTATGGAGCCTTGAAACTTTAAATCAAGCCGACCCTAACCTGGTCCAGGGTTTTAAATGCCAACCCTATACCATTGGATTCGTAACAAAAAATCTATATTTAGGTGCTTGATTTTTTGAAAAATAAACGACGGTAAATACATGGGTACCCTATAGTTACCTGTTTACACCTGGTTGGCAAGTATTATGCCCAAGAAAAAGGTAGCCAACCGAGTTGTGACATTATCTACATACTATAAACTTCTCACTTCACTCCACACCAGAAAAAAAAAGGTCAGGTCACGTAAAATTTTATTAGGTGACCAAACGAGAAGTCCCCAAACGGGAATTAACCGTGTACCCATGTCAAGATTGCTTACAGTGTTGCCTTAGTACTCTCAAAACAAATCAAAATACAATTCCATTTTTCAGAAGTTAATTGTTTGTTGTTTCTGTTAAATATTTATTTAGGTAATAAAAAATATATTTTAAAAACACAAGATACCTTACTTTCATCAAAACCTGGATCTCTATGATTTTCAGTATAAATTGGCCACATTAAAAAAGAATAATCTGTAAGGTCACATTAGATACTAAGACCACGTATCTCAATTTGCTACTATAACGATAATAATAAACACTATCTAAATTAAAAGCTTTTTAAGAAGATACCTATCTGAAATTATTTGATAAGAACGCTTAACTGCTTATCTTTAGAATAATTTTGTTACTAATTGCAACCGTAATCGGAATAAAAATATCCAACCTCCAAACTGGTCGATACGCGTATAACAAACTTTCAACAGTTTCACAATATGTTGATAATTCTTATTCACAACTTGGGTAAGGTGTAAAGAAATTTGCAAATTTTATTATGAATGAAATAAGATTTTATTATAAGAAGTGCGGGATTGCGCAACGCTTAGTTAAGCCAGCTACAGACGACATGTCAAGGCTTGGCAAATGTCCGCTCGTTCAAACGTTCCCGCATCCCAACGTTGGCTTTGCTTTGCTTTAGTTTTGCATATACACGATGCAGACATTTGCCAAGCCTTGGTAAGTCGTCTGTAGCCAGCTTTATATACAGTGCAATCCAATTAAAACGAGCCCCCTAAATAATTCCATTATTTATTACAAAAACTTCTAAAACACGTCAATTTTTATTTTTAGGGGCACACATTTTTGTGAAAAAAATTCACTTGTTCAGTGTTATCCCCTCACCTTACCAATACGAACGTTAAAAAGTTCAAAAGGAAAGGCGGGTCAAGTGATACATTCACATTCTCTAAAAACCCGGGTTCCTAGCGAGTCGCTCATCCCCATAACTTTTTATTGTTTAAAATATCAAAACAAAATTTGGTTCGTAGGTATATCACATAAATATGCATTGTTTTGTGAATTCAGAAATTTTACATTACTTCCGGTTTAGCCGGAAACGACCTAAACTTTCTTATTTTAAATGAGACACCCGGTATATTTTTACTAATTTTAATATAAAATCACATGACGAGTACGATGACATTCAATTTGCTACATTACAACTAACCAGACTCGCCTCCTGCGTCGCCTCGTCCGTAATAAGTCACCTACCGGACTTATAACGTAAAATACCGTTATTGTTTACATTAGCCAGAATTAGTTTCTGACATAAATATCATGCAATAAATGTCAGATGTAAACCTACCATAAGTCCTTGGCCACGATACTAAGCGTCAGCGTCAGCGGCCAGCGTTGAGCGGCAAATGTGAGAGCGCTGTCTTTGATCTTTATGCGAGAATAAAAGAACTTGTTTCTTTAAGTCAGCCGCTCAACGCCGACTATGATTATCGTCCAGAGCGTTAACGCCTCTGACACGATACTAAGCGTCAGCGGCCAGCGTTGAGCGGCAAATGTGAGAGCGCTGTCTTTGATCTTTATGCGAGAATAAAAGAACTTGTTTATTTGAATCACCGCTCGACGCTGACGCTGGTTATCGTGCCCGAGGCTTTAGTCTCGGCCACACAGCGTCTTTAAACCAGTTTACATACATTAATAACGCTTCGCAAATATTTGTTCGTTTCGAGCGGCCAGCGGCAGGGCTTTTTGGTTTTTGATCAGGAATATTGCAGCCGGCTGATTTAAAAAAACAATTCTTTTATTCTCGCATAAAGATCATAGACAGCGCTCTCACATTTTCCGCTCTTACGCTGTGCAGGCCGCTTCAGCTAAGTATCGTGGTCGAGGCGTTATTTATTAAAAAAAAATAATAATGATAATAAAATTTCCCTATTATTAAATAATTGATTTAAGGGTCCCGAAAGAGCAATTGAGGCGTTGAGAACCAGAGCGGACCATCCCAGAAATCCAAAAATGTGCTTAAACATGATTTTTCAATTACACATAAAACTTATTTATTAGGGTTAAAGTTGACCAAGTAAGCTAATTAAATATTATCTAATACCTAATTATTATTATGCCACTTTGGCCCTGATAAATAAGTTTTATGCTATACGCTTTAAAGCACTTTTTTAATTTGTGGGATAGTCCGCTCTGGTTTTCGCAAAACCTTATTGTAAGTAGTAAAACAATTCATACTAAAACTCACCTTTTACCGAAAATTTATCAAAAGAAAAACTGTTAACCCACAAAACAACACTTTAAAGAATGACAGAGGATAATGTTAAAATTGTTTAAAACGTTCGATTGCATATATTTACTACCTGACCTTTGCTTTCAATTTTAAAAGATAACTTTTAAACAGTGCGAAATGGTAACCAAATGCTTAATTAATATTAGATTGTTATATGCTTTTAATATAAAAATATTTATGTCGGTTTCATAGGGAAAATACCAATATACATGTAAGTAATATAGATTAAGTCTGGATAATCAGGCAAAGCTGTCAAATCTAAAAACAAACAGGAAACCAAGGGTAATTTTTAAATCAGATTATTAATTCTCAATTCCATAAAAAGCCGTTCACGTTATTAACGACCCCACTCCTCTCTCTGGGGTCAGTTAGCAAAGAAGCCAAGTGACCTCCGGTATGGTAACGGTAATAATTAATTGGATGACCTTCAGTGAATGTTGTGTAAAGGTACGCGTCCACTAGCGACGGGCGGGTGGATCAAAACATAAGGGAAATAGGGACATTAAGTTATTTTGAAATTAATACTGATATTTTGTTGCTTTTTATGTATGATTTAAATAAATACAATAAAAATCTAAATTAATATGGCCATTTGTATCAGATAGATTACAAAATATACAGGGTGTTTTACAAAAACTGCTTATCTACAGGGGTGGTCCAGATCTTAACCAAGAAATTTTAACCACATATTCTACGTCAACAATAGGCCCTAGTTTGTAACATAAACATATGTCGAGAAATGCTTCCTCTCCGAGATACAGGGTATTAAAATAATTAGAAAAAAGATATTTTATTATTAACTTTTACACTGCTTGAAATATTTCTATAAAATTTGGGGAATAGGTTTTAGGCATCAAGGATCATTTTTGCATAAAATATTTTTTTTACTCTACCAGTGGCGTCCGTACTGCATCGAGACTTAATATTATTGGACAAACAAATTATACGCCACTGGTTTTTCCAACAATGAAAATTACTCTTAAAATCCTTATTTAATTTGAAGCAAATTCGGTCTCTTGACTTTTTGACATACGAGGCACCGTTTCCCAGTAAAAAAATAGAATACATTCTTATGCATGATACAAAGATAGTCTTATTATTAATATTATTATGTACCATATCAAATTTTAGCGAGGAAGCATTTCTCGACATGTGTTTATATGACAAACTTTTGATCTATATGCCTTATATCGTATAATTTAATCCCACTCCATTCTTCGACGATCATACTTATCTATGTCGGCAAATTACAAGTTTTTTGATTATGCACTGTGCAGGTACTGCACAAATTCAGGAAGTTACACATTAAAAACCTTATATTTTTGTGCAGTGGCACTTTGGAGCAGCAATTTTTTATAATTTGTGCTAGTAAAGGTGGCCCTCACATCGCATGTATAATCTCCACTTAAATCTGCTTACATTTTTTTCTAAGTAAAAAAAATATATTTTAAGGTCTTATAGCGTAAGTAATAACAAATGAGTACTTCACTTCTGGTGTGACTTTTTTTTAAATTTAACAATCCAATACTATAGGCCAAGAACACCTCTAATAAGTCGTTATATATAACAATTAAATAGGTTTTACATACATTATAAAATAGCAATCAAATAGAAGACGGTTTATCTACTAATTTGAATGATTTTTCAGTTTGCTTCAAATGACGCTCGCTGTTGCTCAGTAGGTAAATAATAAACAGACATACTACATATGTTTTACAAAACCCCAATATGTCTTTAACACAAATGTGGAAAAAGTTAAAATTTGCCATTTGTCAAAAACAGCCAGTGTCCCTTTTCTTGTGTCTCGATCCATTG